>OZ022597.1:4276028-4306028 GCA_963669155.1 Arbacia lixula
GTAACCAACCCCCCCCCCCCCCCCCCCATTTACAAAAATCCTGCGTACGCGCCTGACACACACACACACACACACAACAAAAAAAAAACGCAAAGAAAACCGCAAAATAGCTCCAGAAATTGTAGCCCTGGAAAGTGGAAAAAGAGCCCTGGAAAATGAAAAAGTAGCCCTGGAAAATTTTTCAGTTTCTCCAAAAAGAGCCCTGGAAAGAAAAAAAGTAATTTTTTGGTTGTGTACAATGTACCAGGTATTGTCAGATCCAGATGAAATACATGAATGAGTAGTAAAGAATCCGATCAGAAAACACCATGAAGATGCTCTCATTGGAGAAACTTGTGTGAAAGTTCCAAAGGGCAGTCCCACAATAGAAGGACTACAGGAGACATTCTAGGATTGGATCGACCTGTGCAGTTTCTAGTGAATTCTGTGTGTGTGTGTGTGTGTGTGTGTGGGGGGGGGGGGGGGGTTAGAGAGTGTGTGTACTTATGTGTGTGAGTGTGGTTGTATGAGTGTGTGTGGGGGGGGGGTGCAGTTAGTCAGAGGTATCAGTAGTTTATGACACAACACATTCTCTTCCTACATTTCAAGGACTTTTTGTGTATTATGAATGTTCACACAAGCTGTAACTCACACTTGTGCAGCACAAATGAATATATTTTAATACTGTGAGCAGGTCTACTTCAATCGTCCAGTGCAAAACAAACACCTACATTTACAATGTACATTGTAAGGTATACAATACAACTCTAGTTGCATAATTTTCTTAGTATTGTTTGTGCCTCCTAGAGTCATGCCGTCATATGAGCATGTTGTCAAGACAACTGGTTCTACACAAATTCACTTTACATGTTCGTTATTGTCTAGTGGGCCAAAGATGGGCACTCCCAATTAGAGTCCCCACTGTGATCACAGCTCTTCGCTCTACCTGCATACCTGTAGTTTAAAACCAGTCTTGACAATAGTGCCCTACTCTGACAAAAGGAAACAAGTGACAAATCATTCAAATCTGGGTTATTGGTATTCTTAGATTGTACCCAGCATTCCCTACATACGGCTAAAATCTGGACAAAAATATTCATCTTGCTATCAGATATTCAATCTAATATGATGTGGTTTTGCACTGATGCCAATGCAAGTGAAAGACACATTTTGTTCATTTACAAGAAGTCTCTGTCAGTTGCTTCCTTTTGTCAGAGTAGGGCAGAATAATGCTCAAATGATGTCACACTTTTGTACCCTATACCTGTACAATGTATGACAACAAAGAGCTTCTCACTGACCACGTGATAAGTGACTTGTACTGTATTTTGAAACTTGAACAATCACCCCTCTAATCCTTAGACCATCCACATGCCATAGCCCTTTGTTCCCCACTCCCAACAAACAGTAACTGTTTGTAAGCTGAGTACCCATTGTGTGTAAACTGGCCCATCTCATGGCTCAGTAGTGGGGGGGGGGGGGGGGGGGGGGGTTGGGAGAACAATAGGGATTCAGCTGGACCTGCAGTGTTGACCCATAGACAATTGTGTTGAATTACACATGTACATGTACATACAACAGCATGGAAACAGGCCCACGAAGAATTGTACTGCACTTTTCAGTTGACCTACATATTGTACTGTACTTTTTGGTGTTGTTTGTTTTCTTCAGAATGAATCAGTCACTTTACAAAGAACTACACTGTACAATGTGTATTAAACAAGGTGTTTGCATCATAAAACACAGTTTGCTTTTATACTGTACATGTACATGTACATGTACATGTACACAAATCCTCTCTTGTCACTAAAATGAGCACAACGATGAACAGATAAATACCGTACGTGTATGGTCTGTACACAAAGTTTTGACAATGGTGATTTTACACAGGAGATTGAATTCCTCCCTGGTCTAGTGTGTTCAACACAATACACACATTACATATGATTCATTAATATGTACAGTAAAATACAGCTCAAAAGAAGGTACAATGTCTTGGTATGAATGTAGATAGAGAAGTACAAAAGATAACAAATACAAGTATGTTCATCCATTTTGTAGATTTCCTACTGTATTTGATTACTGTTCTTGTAACTATGAACATGTACAGGTCTAAATTTTAATTCTTTTGTAATACATGTACACATATATGTGAACAATTCTAAACAACATGGCAGTCCATCATTACTATGACAGCAAAGAACAATCCTTTGGTGTTTTTTAAGCGTGACTCTACAGACCAATTCTACTGGTACTGCAGAAACCACAGTTCTAAACTTATAGCAGAGAGGTGTAAGGAATGGAGTCAGCACGAAGTGTAATTTATTCCTACAGCAGTCGTGTGCATTGATGTCACAATGGAATATTTTACGCGTTTGGCTCTTTGATCGAGGGAGATCCGCCGCCAAACAAGCATGACAAAATGTAGGATGCATTTTGAGGAATATATATTCTGTATGCGCAGAAGATTTCAGAACCACTACATGAACTGAAGTGCATGTGCAGTAGTATTACATCTTATAAAGATACGATTCTGTGAATTTCAGATTATATTGTTGCTTCGTTTTTGTGATAAAATGAGAATACTGTAGAAAACATGCCAGAGAAATGCCTCCATATCACACATTTCCAAATCATATTTCCTTAAAAATATCTTGTAAATCGTTTATTGAGTGTTTCATCTTTCATGGAAAGAACCTCAATTTCGTGTGCGGAGGTGTCCGAAAAAGTTACGGACCAAATTCTTTCTACAATTTTTTCAAAGTTTCCCTTCGCTTACCCCAAAACTAATTCACAGTGTGTGTAAAAAGATCAGCAACTACATGTAGCTCCCAGCGAAGGCTGAACGTTTGGCATACTTCTCAAAACAGATTTTCTTTTGTTATTCAGAGGAAGGCACTACCTAATTAGAAATACAGCTAGTTGTTTAAAACACCTGAATGTCTTGGATTTTTATGAGGCGGCGGACCTCATAGATCAAAGGAAGTTTATCCGAGCGCAGTCCATCCATGATAGGTCCATGCTTATAGGTAGTTGGCTAAAATTCTATGAACAGGTACCATAAAATGAAGGGGGGGGGGGGGGGAGAGAGCGAGACAATGGGACAGAGGTCTTACACTACTCCTACCATCATACTTTTTAAAAACCAATTAAGCACACCCAGCAAGCTGCATGTGAGAAGTGCTGGCGCTGGTACATGTATTGTATAAAGTCAATTTACCATGGCAACATCTGCTCATCTACAATGAAGACCTACCTACCAACCCAGCTGCTACTGGGGATGAAAACACAGACAAAAGAAGAAGGTTCCGCTTCAGAGCAAGGGAAGGGGTGTTCTTTTCGAAAAGAGAGGACAGCCACTTTTTCTGCAAAACTTGAGTGCATGCCATGAAGTGTATCAACCTCAAAGTGCTGCAAAACATGTTTACATACTGTATAATGCTGAAAATATAAGAAAGAATAGATTTTAAAAGAGAGTTTAACTGTAAATTTCCGTAGTTACTTTCATGTGAAAAATAGCAAGCATCAATTTGGGATTCATCATTAATACATTGCCACTGTTGAACTAAAACAAAGAATCTTGTTTCACAAGATTCCTTTCTGATGGTTTTGAGAAGCAAACTCTCTCGAAGCACAGATCCTTTTTGTCCTCATCAACAAAATAAAATGTTTTTCATAACATACTAACTCCATTCAAGCTGCTGTTCTCTGACCTCACTCAGTCTGTATGCATGAACAATGTACAATGTACATGTAACACTGTATGGTTTGATCAGCGATGTGGAAATAGCAAAACAACCCATGTCTGATTTAAATGAGTCATAAAAACAAGGAGAAATAGAAGAAATGCTTGATAGTGGAATAAACCACGCTCTGTCCCCTGCACGGTGACGTCAACTGTGTACCCAGGTGGGTTTCGCAACACAAAAATGATTGTTATTCCATAAAATGGGCTCCGCAACAACACCTGATGGTGGACTCATTAGAAGGGGAGGAGAAATGGACAAGGGACAAAAATCCATGTCACCCAACAATTTTTTATTCTTAATGTCTTTTTCATCATGCAATGTACGGAGAACACAGGTAGAAAATGTTAGTTTTCACAAGTAATGACTTACATGCACACGAGCATGATCTAATACAAGGGCTCTTATACACTGTAAAACTAGATTTCTGGATTTGATTTTTAAGGCCCTTATGTAAAGTAGGGTAGAGATGATGAAACAGTGGAACTAATATTTGAATGTCTGCGTCCCTGTTCTAGTTTTTAGAAAGTCTCTCCATTTCCATTGGGAAAAAAAAAAAAATATTATTTTTTCATATGGTGTCTGGTTTTAGTTCACAGGTTCTTGTAAAGTTTCTGGTCAACATTGCGTGCGTCAAGGTAATTGTAAACGAGGAAGTTCCTTTTCGAAACCACACAGCTCCATATTTTCAAGTTCATAGAGATACTGTAGATCAACGTAACAGATTCACAATTTGTACAAAGTATATATATACGTATCAGGTACAAGTAGAATTGCCTTTGTCAAGTTCTTGGACAATATCCAAGTATCCAAGTACATGTTTTGGTTGGTATAACAAACTGGTCTTTTCCACATGTAAAGGGTGGATATCTTTCTCCTGGACAGAGGACCATTATTAAAGAAATTACTTTCATACATCTAGGAATCATGCCAAGTTGCTACATGCACATATGTAACGCTCTTCAGAAAGCAACATTTATACAGCATGCATACAACTTATAAGTACTCTTACTGCATTTCCTGTTTTCCTGTGTACAGTTATAGGGAGGGGGGATTGCTATTTGTAGGAACATGTTCATGGTCAAGGTAATTATCAAGCTTGCTGCCATAAAGCACACACACACTAAACCATCAAGGGAAAAAATTAATTCACTATTTCCAGGGGCCACTTTTTTTTAGCATATTGGCCGATTAGGCTCCAATTTTGTGTCTACAGGAATATGGGGGGGCTCTTTAAACATTTTCCAGGTCTCTTTCAAGCATTTCGGGGGTGAAACCATGGCTAGAGTGGAAAAATGTGCATGGGAGATTCAGTGCAAAGTAGCCCACACAGTCATGACAGTGCCCAAAAGAGCCCCTGTAAAAAATTACTTTCCCTCCAATCCAATTCAATTTTATTTGGTTAGTTCCTGATCTAATTAGTAACTATTGGGTACACATCATTATCTAAAAATTTATGAGTACGCACTCTGAAGGAATGTACATGTACAGATATATACAAAATAGAATAACACATTAAAAACAAATTGTAAAAATACTAAAATACGGAAAATTTTGAACATTTTTGCACAGAATATAAAGTGATATTGCACATCTCAAAGGGTACCTAAATAATTCTTGTATTCATTATCGATATCAAGCCCCGTACAAATAGATAAAGGGGTGTCTAAACATTGATAGCGGAAGCAATGTTTTCAACCAGAAGCCTGCAAAAGTTCACGTGCGAAAATGTACACTTCTCGTCTAACTCAATGATTTTGACACAGAAAGCAACCTGGAGCTGGACAAGATACGAAATGCCTGTCACAGTTCCTAAAGGATGATACAGTAGCAGCTTGGTAAACAAATTTTTATTTCTATCCAGCCGTTTTCCCTAACGGCTTACCAACCCAAATTTGTTGATGCTATTGTCGATAGCTTGACGTAGGACCCCACGCCGAAGGCATGAGGTTCCATATGAATGACATGGGGCTAATATATGACGAGCAACCTGGATCAACACTTCATTGAAATTACAATCAAGGGATTGACATTGTGACTTATTGTAATCGTCTCAACCTCACGCCTTTGCAGTAACAAATCAATCTTACATGTAGACTGACACTAACTTGTTACAGTAATTGAAATTCAATTTAAAACTAAGTTAGACTCTACAAATAAACAATAACTGTACACTCTAGTCTCACATTACTGTATAAGCTGTTATTCTCGCGAGGGTTTTATTTTCGCAAATTTCGCGAATGAACGAGCAAACGCGAATTTAACAACGCGCGAAAATATTCTCATATCAACTTGCAACATTACGAGATTATACTACAGTAGATTGGGGCTCGGTGCATGTGAAAGAAATACTATACACGGCGAAAATAAGTGAGTAATGGATTTGTTACTGTGAATGGAGCTGTATGTACAAACATCACGAGAACAAGTGAGCTGAGACTGAGTGTTTACAAACAGCATGGTCGTATGATGTCAGGGAATTTCCCTGGATGAGTGTACGTGAACGCGAATTTAACAACACGCGAATATGTGGCAGAAGCCGCCATTCGCGAAAATATATGTACGCGAAAATAACAGCTTATACAGTACATCTTCATAATCATAATTCAACATTTCACCACCTGACCACTGGACACTGACATTGACAAACCTCTTTGTGTCTTATCTCAAGGGGCCTTACTGTTGCTTTAGATCCATTCTATTTAGACAAGGTAAATGCCTTCATTGCAACTGTACCTGAGAGAAATTTTGTTCTGGTCAATTAGAATGAGCTGCATGCAACATGCAGGTTGGTATCCTGTACGGGGCATTGGTTATGTGTGCGGCCGAGACTTATGGCGCACGCTATGGGCGTACTAGTACGCATTACTGCAATTTGTGTTCAGTTACGTACCTGCCAGCTGATCCAATTCGAGAGGAGCCGTAGGATCGAGTCCACAAACAGCAAAATAATCCACGAAACGGCCTCCCTGTTGGCCTGAAGAACTCATGGTGACTTCCCCTGCTTCTCAGTCCCTCACAGCCTGATTTGAATGTGTCTCACCAAACGAAAAAAAGAGATCCAATAATATCAACATCGTTTGATAACCGGGAGAGATGCTCAACTTTCACTTCAAGATTACATACATTTGTACAGTGAGTTATGCCGTATATAATGCACAGCTATAATATACGTGTAGATGCGGTGGCGACGTGATGGTTGTTATTTTTTTAGTGTGCTGCATGCATTGGTACGAGACGCGCGCGCGACGTACGCGTGATTTCGCCCCGAAAAAAAAAAGAAAAACAGCAGCATTGCATTCATTGACCTTTGCCGACCTTGCCAAATTGAAGCGCACACGCGCACGCGATGTAAACAAAAGATCCATTTGTGAGACATCCCATCTTACCAAGTGCAATTTCGGGGAATTTTACGAAAAGAAATTCCACTACGATTCCGCCAATAAGCCGATGGTTGGGACGCAATACCTAACGGATGATTCACTCGTATCGAACATATCTGTTATTTGGCTGAACCGCTCGTGCGACCATCTGCTCAACAGTGACGTCATTGATTGTCCTGACCTTGGTCATTAGGCAGTTAGGGACTATCCCGACGTATTTGGGGGTTCATTTGGTTGTTTCATCATAGACGTGTATCCGGGTTTCAAAATTCAATTATGGAAATTAATTTCACTTCAAACAAATAGAAATTTACCCGGAGATGACGTTCCGGGATTAAAACTATTTGTTGTTTGCTCTGTCCACCCCACCCTCCCCCCCCCCCCTCTCTCTCTCTCTCTCTCTCTCTCTCTCTCTCTCTCTTTCTCTCCCTCTCTCTCTCTCTCTCTCTCTCTCTCTCTCTTTGTCTCTTTCTATGTCACTCTGTCGCTCTCTCTGTCGTCCCCCCTCTCTCTTTGTCTCTCTCTCTCTCTCTCTGTCGCTCGCTCTCTCCCTCCCTCCCTCTCTCTCTCTCTCTCTCTCTCTCTCTCTCTCTATTGCTCTATGTCTATTTCTATCTCCCTTCTCTCCCTTCTCTCCCTTCTTCCAATACCCCACCCCTAACCTTCATTGTTTTTTGTGATACAAATATTTGTGGATTATTTCATCATATGCGATGCTTCTGTTGTATGGAATTAAGGTTGACGGATACGTGAAACTGCACAAGAAGTCTTCCAAGTGAAAATCTTATAGCATCATATTATTGAAAAGAAGCGAGTTTACAAGGAGGTGAGGCGAGTATAAAATTTAATTTAAAATAAAATTTAGATTTAATTTGACTTTGAAACTTCGTGTATCTAGTCTGCCACTCAGATATATGGGGAACTTTATAATCGAAACTCGTCAATGAACAGGTCTGGCTGCGGTAGACTAATCATATTGATTTGTTCGTCTCTATACTGGCTGGCCGATAAAAAAAACAAGAGAAAATAATAATTTACTAGTCGAACAACCAAGTTTACTTATAGCCGGTTGAACAGTTTGGCTGATATCAAACTACCTGGAAGATATGATCATTCATTCCAATATCATTGAATTTTTCTTCTCGTGTTATATGTTCGCCATTTTTTCTTTTCTTTTTTCTTCATGGTTAAGCAAATTATTGTCTATTGTTCACATAGATGATTTCATATGATGTTCTCAATAATGTTACGGGACATTTTTCTTGTCAAGCTTTCTTGTCAAGCTTAATTTTGCCCCCCCCCCCCCCCAACCCCCGTGCTACTGTAAGTTCCGATATTTAATTGAAATGTATTTGAAATGCCTATTTATGTTGTATTGTGAACAATACTATACATGAAATGAAATCAAATAAAGCGAGCTAAAGAGGGCGTAGTTCTGGCCTGACGGATAGTGTCCCTTTATAGAAAGGGACATTTTTTTTAATGTTGAGTGTGCAATGAAGTAAAGTTCCTGCGACTAATCGAAAAGCGCACTGGCGGCATGGAACGTTGGAATTGATGATATGCTTATTTTTTAAAAGCTTAAATATATGATTTTTGTTATTATTTTACCATGAAATAAACCAGTATTCCCATCCGCCGTATCGCATCTATCCTCCTTAATTAAAAATTGATCTTTACATTTTCTCTTTAACAATTTACCCTTATCACTTTTTCACCATAACGCAACCAAAAGTTTTTTTTTTTTTAAGAAACAGTATCGCTGACGTAGCCTACTCTGAGTGTAATCATACAAAAATATGCTTTTTTGGGGGGTCATGTCATGACATTTTCTTTGATCATCTTTATGTCCCCCATTTTTCTTTTTGTTATTTTTTGTCTTTTTTTTTTTTTTTTTCTTTCAAATGATCTTTATTCATATTCCAATCACAAAATCATAATAACATCGAATATTGATTTTCTTTTACATATATAAATCAACTTAATTAAACAAAATCCAGTAACTCATTTGGAAGACTGTACAAAGCTTTACCAGTACAAATTCTATTTACCTCTAACCTCTTTCGTATCTCGGATTTAAATAAATATTTCAGTCTAGAATTTCTGTAATCGGTACCCTTATAATTTCGTAGTATTATCAACTTATAAATGCTCCAAAAAGCTATTGTCATAAATTCATCTAATTCAACAAAATCTGAAGTTTTTATAAGAAGTCCAATATTAATGTCAACACGTAAGTGAAAAACCTTCTCAGTCAGCCAAATAATATAATCCCAAAACTTTCTATTCAATTTACAAGTTATTAATGCATGTGTTAAATCTTCATCTACTTGACATGTTGTGCATTTAGCATCTTCACCCAAATTCCATTTACATAAATTCCTCTTTACTGGCAAAAGATTATATAACACTTTGAAATTAAATTCTCGCAATTTGTTATCCTTTACTCGTGCTAAATTTCGTTCAAAACATGCTTTGTGGAAAAACTTAGCGAACTATTGGCTAGATGAATTAGGGGGTTTAGATTTATTATTAAATAGTGATTTTACAGTATATAATGTTCAATCTATGTGTAATCAGAACATGCCTTTGTTTTATGTGGAAATAATTCAAGCTTGGGCATCAATTGACAAGCAGTTACTTAAAAAGAATTTACCGGTGGAAAAGAATATTTTATGGCACAATCAACATGTTATCTTTAATAAGAAATCACTGTTTTTTAAAGAGTGGTTTGATAGCGGTATTATGCGTTTTGAAGATATTTTGACCGATGGAAGATTCAAATCGGTAGAGGAAATAACCAGAGTTTTGAAATCTAGAAAGAGTAAAGGAAGAGCGATTTTTGATTATGCAAAATTACGTCAGGCTGTACCAAAAATCTGGTTTACGCAAATAGTAATTAATAGGAATGAGAATGTTTTACCCCTGACTGTTCCGAAAATGAAAATAGGAAAATCTATGAGGGGATTAAGTGAGATAACATCAAAATATTTTTATCATCTGTTGATGTTGCAAGAAGGGGTATATACACGCTGTTGCTTCTTTTGGGAAAATTTGGTAAACATAAATATAACATGGGCAAAATGTTATTTTTTGTCTTGCTATCATATTTAGTGACGTTTTTGTGTAATTATTGCCTACATATATGAAAGGCCTATAAAACTTTGCTAAATTAATTTTTTATAACTTTTTCATGTCTTCTACATACATGTACATTCAACTGAAACACCTAATATAATCGTTATTGTCCTTAAAATTTGATTGAACTGTCTCTTTGTTTTGTTTGGATGATCATGAAGGTAAAAATAAATATTTTTAATTCAATTCCGGGCTGCGTCTTTCGGATTATCCCAATCAACTATCTTTGTTCTTCAAATATTACTAGTACGTAGGCCCAAACTCATCGTACGAGTAGAAGATTCAGAGAATATTGAAACCATATTATGACACTGCCCAGACGTTGATGTCTAACACATGACACAGGTCGGCCGATTTTGCTAGAACATCACTCCCGAGCCCTGGCCTGCACATCGAACAAATAGGTCGACTGCCATCTATCGTCTGCTTCTGTAAAGGGATTTCCCGAACATTCATTGCATGACCGGATCTTCAGGACAAGGAACAATTCTCGTCTAAAAATGGTTGATTACAGCAAATGGGATCACATTGAGGTATGTATTTGCTAAAGTGTATATTGATACAAATAAAAGTTATATGTTGATTGGTGTATGAATAAGGCAAACAATCATAAATGCGTTTATTCTTTATTATAAGGGCAGCGATACATATTCACGGACCCACCCGTCCAGAGAATTGTGAACGATGTATGGGCTTACTCGATACTCTACGGAGTGTAGCTCGTGTACCGCCCGGGCCTAGCGGGGCCGCAAGCTGGGCAATGGACTACAGTATTAATGGAATATGGGGAGCCAATACCCCCCCCCCCCCCCCCCCCCCCCACAATTTGAGATCCCCGAGCGAGTGCACAGCAGGAATTTTGCAGAAAACAAGACTTTCTGGTCGGCCTGTAATTTTGACATTTACAGAATACTGTTAATTTTTGTAGGGCCTAGCTTAAAATTTCAAAAGACGATATTGGTGAAACTTTTTTTTTTTGACTCGCAATTGCGTAGCTTGACCGAAACTGTTGTGCCGATGGTGATTCTGTAGTCTCACGTGTGATACGCTTGCCGTTGTGCTCTAATATGCATTTTTGCCAGTGCGTCGATGAAGGAGACCGTGGTGCATGGTGAGAATGGGCCACTAACCATACATGTACACAACAGCTCCAAGGAATTGGCATAAGAAATGGGAAAGGGAAGAAAGGGAAGGAGCCGCAGGGGGGCGTAACCCTCTGATGGTTGGCAGGGCAGCCACATGGAAGGCAGCTGGTGAGGTGGCCACGACTGCAAGTTGGGGTAGTTGGTTCCAACACGATGCTTTAGCCTAAAAACCATCGTGTTTCATGCCGAACTGGACAAAATATACCGCAGTTCAAAACTGCTGCTCTTTCCCTTTCTTCCCTTTCCCTTTTCCTATGCCAATTCATATAAGCTGTAGTGTAGTTTAGCAAGTGCAGGTATTTATGTATGGCGTGCAAGTAAGAAGTGGCTTTAAACCTGATCGTTTATTTGTATTACTAATGGGCTTTGCTGATCGAATACGATGTAGCATCAAATGCGATTTAATTTCTAATACAGGGTTTAGTATACAGAAATGGAAATATTTGGTGTGGGCTCTGGGTAGTTAACCTGATCATGCAAAAGCTTCATATAGCTATTTGCACATTTATGGCTTTTGAAGACGACCCTAGGATGTCAGGCTAAAGAGTAAGCTATTTTTTTCTTCATTCCCTCCCTGTATGAAACGGAAGGTGTCTGATGATGAGGATGACACCCACCCTAACATTGACACACCAAGCCTGTTCCGCTGGCGCCACCAGGCCCGGGTGGATCGCATGGAGGAGCAGAAGCAGGAGCGGGCGGAAATGGAGCAAGGAACCACCAAGTAATAGAAGGAGAAAGGAGAGATACTCTCTCCTTTTACATGAAACAAAGAAATCTATTTAAAGGGTTACTAAATTAGAATAATTGGGTCCCACTAATTTATGTAAAATTATCCACTAAAAACAAATTTCACATTTTGTTTGCCTGTAACATAGATTCATTTTGACGAAAAATTTGAAAAAACACTCACCTCCAAGTGACGTCAGAGGAGTCAAATGCCATAAAAAGACTCCGCTGTTAAAATTAGATGGTACGGAAGTCAACAATAGACCATTTTCATAATGTATTCACAACTTTCCCCCTAACTGCGAAGTAACACATTATTGCATTCACCTGTATCTTGTCATTCAGATTCAGTGGATGGAATCCACTTTGAATCTATTAGTTGTTGTTACTCGGACAATCCTCGGACAAGCTTTGGGGTTCCTATCGGTAAGGTATTGTTTGAATTGCATGACATACATACATGATGAAAAAAAGTCTATTAGAAATTATTGTTGACTTCCGTACAATTTAACAGCGGAGTCTTTTATGGCATTTGACTCCTCTGACATCACTTGGACTTGTGCATTTTTTCAAATTTTCGTCAAAATGAGACTTTATTGCGGCAAACAAATGTGAAGTTCGTTTTTAGTGGATAATTTTACTTAAATTAGTGGGAACTTATTTTTCTAATTTAGTAACCATTTAAGGGTCACAACATATGCAATCTCGATAAATTGGTTGTTTTTATGCTAAGTTTACTTTTTCGTTCATATCTCATGTGAGCTGAGCAAGGAGCCACCAAGAAATGGCAGGAGAAACTGATTGTTTCTAGGAGTTGAAAGCTTTCAAAACATGTTTTTTTTGGTCCTTTTGTTATGTAACTCACATGAGAGAAATTTGATCTTGGTACATGTCTGCAGAGCAATCTATTGTATGGTAATTGGTAACCCTCGTTCATTTCAGTCATGTTACATGTAGCATGACTCGATGAACTTCTGTGATGTGTTACTGTCAAGCAAACTGCATTTTGAATTAGGTCTTACTTTGGCTCTATTTTTATGTTGTTTTGGTGATGTTCTTTTCACAGGGTCAAGAATGCCATTGAAGACACAAGACAGCTCTTGGAGAATTTAAAGACCAAAGGAGATGAGGTAAAGTGAACAGTAGAGGGAGGCAGATAATGTCACGCCCCGCTCTGACTACATTACACTGGGGCTCAAAGCGGTTTAAGGGATAGTCCACCGTAACATTCAGTTGGTTTTAATAAAAGCAGAAAGATAAAAGAAACATATGAGTGAAGGTTTGATGAAAATTTGTCAAAAGATAAGAAAGTTATGATTGTGTAAATTTTTGATTTTGTGACGTCACTTACGAGGTGCTCTCCCATATGTTATGTACTACTTTTTCCATAAGTTGCCTTCTTTCTGTTCTTTGAAACAAGTGTAACTTTCTTATCCTTTGACAGATTTTCACCAAAACTTCACTAATATGTTTCTGCATATGATGCACCACATGTTACCCCGGGGTACCACGTTGTGTAGCGCCATCTCGTGTCCACTCGAGTGCAATGCAGTGCGTGTTAGTAGCACAGAACTATAGTTCACTGGTACAGTGGTACAACTCGTAGCACTGATCTCTATACTGTACATTCTGGAGCCTGTATTCTCCTCATTCTTGCCATGACAGAAAGTAAAAGATAATACCACTTCATGATGTGATATTCATTTTCATGCAGAAGTTGTAAAACAATGTGGAAGAGAATATTTAACATAACAAACTTAAGATGAGACCAGCACAAAAAGAAGGATATTGAATGGTGATAAAAATGTCTTCCTTCTGCAGAGGAGAAACATAGGCTAGGTAGATAAATAGGCAAATCAAAGAGTTGGTTGTGTTTTTATTTGGCAGTTCAAGGAAGATCAAATTCTGCTATTTTGGTCGAACAGCCACAACAAAGTCCTGATTTTTTTGTGCCACTTTCACGCTGGAAAAACAACACATTTAAAGAGAGGGTGTCCCATTAGCAAAGGTCATGAAACTTGGCGGGAATCAGCAGTATACCCTTATGATAACATGTCTTAAATCTCATAGTTATAGCCTCACCAACCTTTTCAGGAAAAAAATCGGAAAACATTTTATGAAACTTAGCGGCCCTAGTCTACTTTCACAATGTTATTGCCCCTGTCAAAGCGCGATGCGCTGTGCACTGCGGGCATGCTCCCATTGAACGCATGCACTGTGGTGCGGATCATAGCGCACAGTGGTCTCCTGTCTGTAGGCTACAAAAAACGGGAGGTTTCGGATGACCCACCCAAAACCTCTTCAAAATCTAGCGATGGATGTATTGCTGCTTAAATGTAGTTGCTAGGTCGTTAATTAAGGAGGGTAGTTTTTAAACAGTATTGTCCCCCATTTTCTGTGTTTTTTCACAAAATGTTATTGTTCTGACATGTTAGAGAGCTACCCCGTCTTTAATGCAACTATTCCATTTTCGCCATGACGATTTCTCTTCTTATCCGTTCAGGAAGGAGCAAAGAAAGCCGCCCAAAAACTCAAGGAATTGGAGGATGACGAGAAGAAATGGAGAGCTAAGGAAGCTGAAATAGAGAAGAAGGAGAAGGTAAGGGAGGCAGGTGCAGAAAGCTAACAACATACACTACAGCTCAAAGAAATTAGCATAGGGAAAGGGAAAGCGAAGAAAGGGAAGGAGCCGCAGTTTTAAACCGCAGTATATTTTGTCCAGTTCAGCATGAAACGTGATGCTTTAGCCTAAAAACATCATGTTTCATGTTGAACTGGACAAAATATACCGCGGTTCAAAACTGAGGCTCCTTCCCTTTCTTCCCTTTCCCTTTCCCTATGCCAATTCCTTTGAGCTGTAGTGTAGATAGAGAGAACATAGATTATTTCTGCCCTACTATGACAAAAGGAAGCAAGTGACAAATAACTCAAATTTGAGTTGTAGGTATTCTTAAATTTTACCCAACACTCCCTACATACAGACAAAATCTGGAGGAGAAACATTCATCTTACTGGGAGGTATTCAATCTAACATGGTGTGGTGTTGCGCTGATGTCAATGCAAGTGACACATTTTGCTAATTTACTACAAAAAAAAAAATCTTTTGTTAGTTTATTTGTCTGCGTGAATCAATGTGTCTGATATTTGTCTTTCATGACCTCGTGCTTGGAAAGTAGCCAAGACTCATGAATGCGTTCCCAGAATTTCATTTCCTTGAACGGACATTGCCCGCCTTGCAACTTACACCTTGGAATGTAATGCACACTGTGGAATATAATGTGCACTGTGATTTAATGTGCTTGTTTTATCATGATATCATGTTTGAAAAGTAGCCACTACAAATAAATGTGACCCTGGTGTTTGCCTCATTGAACAGACATTGACCACCCTTGCAGCTTACACCAGGAATATAATGTGCACCGTGATTTAATGTGCTTGTTTCATAATATCATGTTTCAAAAGTAGCCACTACTGATAAATGTGACCCTGGTGTTTGCCTCATTGAACGGACATTGTCCACCTTGCAGCTTACACCGTGGAACATAATGTACACCGTGATTTGATGTGCTTGTTTCATGATATCATATTTGAAAAGTAGCCACTTGTAGCCAAATGTAACCCCAGTGTTTTTCTCATTGAACGGACATTGTCCACCTTGCAGCTTACATCGTGGAATATAATGTGCACCGTGATTTAATGTGCTTGTTTCATGATATCATGTTTGAAAAGTAGCCACTACTAATAAATGTAACCCCGGTGTTTGCCTCATTGAACGGACATTTTCAACCATGCAGCTTACACCATGGAATGTGGACACACTGAGCAAGCCTGGCTTTGAGAAGACGATGATCAACAAATACGAGAAGACAGATGAGGAGCTGACGGAGGAGGAGAGAGAGGAGAAGATGGTGAGTAAAAAAGGATAGAATTCTGTATCTATGGGCGCATTAATCAACTATTTAAACCGGTAGTAAGAATTTGTGCTTCAATACTTGATTCTATCATGCCGCGTTTATAGAGCTGCCAAGTTTCCCTGCTTTCAAAGGAGACTTCCTGAAAATAGACCAAAATTACTGCGTTTCATCACATCACACAATCTCCCTGATGATTGATAGATTATTGGCATCAGGTTTTATGTATTTGATAGACATCTCCCTGATTTGTGCAAATTTCTGCAAATTTCAATGTTGGTATCTTTGCATTGATCAACTCTCAGATATGCGATTCTGGCTTGCCTTTTAAAATGCCAAGGCAGATTACGAAATAAAGCCCTGTTGCGTTTATCAAATGTTAAGATTACCCTGAATCATGTTTGATAAAGCTGATTATGAGGTAGAAAAAAGCTTACAGATACATGTCATCACTGGGCCGATACAAATGAATGTGCGCGTTTTGCATAGGGCGCTAAATTCACACCAGTTACTATGGTTTAGACCTCAGTATATTGAAGTAATCTGCTTAAACTGTGGTCGACATCTAAAACTCCTTTGTGAATCCGGACATTGTTGTAATAGACTGATTTCAGAATGGGCCGATCCAGTGCACATCGCAGTGCGCAGTTTGATCCAGGAAGTGTAGGTCAACTTTTACACACGCGTTTTCTGACTTCAAAGTGGGCTGCTTGACTCGCACCGGAAGGAGGCTAACACAATGACGTCATAGACTCATGATTCAAAACATGGTTGCGTTCAAGCGACCTTTTTCGAACATGATTCTGCAGGAACGCGTTTCCAAATGCCCCTTTTTTTCCACGTTTCCTGTGTTTTGAATGACATTTATATTCAATTTTGTCCGAACGCAATCGTGATTCTGCAGAAATGCGTTTTGAATCATGATTCTAGGGCAAAAAATGTTGGATGAACACAACCTGCGATGATTCTTTTCTTGACATTCCAATTTCCAGGAGAAGTTTGTGAAGAAGAATGAGAAGCTGATCAAGGAGTTTGGGATGTACAAGAAATACCAGGACGCTGAGCGGTTCCTCATTGATAACCCTAACCTGGTCTGTGAAGAAACAGCCAACTACCTTGCCATCTGGTGTATCAACCTAGAAGTAGAGGAGGTAGGTGGTCTTTCAACCAAAGCTTTTTCAGTTTGGCGTTAAAGATCATTTTTCCCATATTTCCCATTGAAATAGCATCACACAAACCAAAACATCATTACCCAGTGATTTTGAAGGACCACAGAGAAAGCAAAACTCAACATAGGTATCTAATGATATTTAGTATTGGAGGCAACATACATGCTTACACCCTTTATGCAAACACACACATGCAGACTTATTCAATACACCTGCACAGAAGATAAGGAGATAACAAAGAGAGAAAGGAAAAGAGAAAGAGAGAGTGAGAGAGAGAGAGAGGTAACACATAAATCGAAAGAAAATCTTTAAAAAGACTGGAAGAACATAAAGTTTTTAAGCAGGACACAAGCTGTTTAAGGACAGATCTAAATCTGGAGAGAGTCGAGCTTGAAGCAACACTGTTGTTGTAAAAAAATATTGTTCATGTGTGTAGTGTCTCTCTGCCACATGCATTCAGTAACTTCAACAGTTGGGTGACTTAAAACCCGGGTTAATATGTTTTTGATCTTTTTATTACACTTATGTTTCTTTAAGTCCATGAATTCTTTAAAAAAAACTGTTTTAAAGATGAAATCAATCTCATTTTCATTGTAGGCAAGTCAAAATTTCCTCCAAACTTTGCTAAAAAATAGCTCAGCTCTTTTACCCAACTTTTCAAAGCACATACTCACTACGGGTGGGTCAGTTTATTGGATTTTTTTTTAAGGGAATATACTGTACTGGGAAGACAAAAAAGCCTTCAAAGGGTGATCGAGAGCAATCTTCTTGCCAATGGTCTTAAATTTATGTATTGTCCATTTTAGAAACTTGCTGAGAGTTATTTGTCCTCAAATGATCCACATTTAGAGTAATCAGTGATTAAATCACAAATCCTCAAAATGTTTGGCCGAAAAATTTGTTCGGCATGATTTAATCACTGATTACTCCAAATGTGGATCATTTGAGGACAAATAACTTTCAGGAAGTTTCTAAAATGGACAATACATGAATTTAAGACCATTGATGAGAAGATTGCTCATGATCACCTTTTGAAGGCTTTTTCCTTCCCAGTACAGTATGCCCTTTAAAGGGAAGGGGTAGTAATGGTAAATAGCACAAAGATTGTATTCAATGAAGTGTCTCTGCCGTGACCATGAGCTGTTTCCTTGTTTGATTTTAGTAAACCCAGAAGGGTCTCATCTCAAAATGATGAAATTGTTGAACAAAATTTGGACCCAGTTTTGCTGGCAGAATAGTTTTGGCATGATTGCTGCCCTTGATGATAACCAATGCTACCACTTACCTTTAAAGCCACCATAGACGGCATGGTCGTACGGTCTGTGACTGGAAAATGTGATGTCAGCTTTCTGTACAAATCCAATGACGCGGTCCTGTGATTCAGCCAGTCTCAGAGTGGTCTGCTCTGGCCTTTAAAGATTGTCCGTCCCTTTTGCAAGCTTAAAATTTGAAATCGTCTATCACGATCGTAAATTGAAGAAAGTGTGATTCAAGACCATTTCAGCCGTTAAATTTCAAACCGACTTTTTTCGTACTACAAAAAAAGTATTAGTCTTTGTTACAGTATCTATGTGGTTATTATGCATGTGTGAAATCCGAATTTTATGAGTAATTACCAAACTTTGGAGATGATTCCTTCTATAGAACAATTATTTTCGTAATGTGTTTTATAATTTAATAAACAGATTAATCAATTAAGCAAATATTTCAACACAAACTACTAAGAGCCTGAGGTTAAGACTATTAATCAGACATTGTTTACGTGCATTATTTGAATTTTACACTATGTATCAGTTTCAAATTATGAATATGCATCTTGCTAACACTTCTCTATATGTTTTGCTAATGTTTCAATGGTTTTGTGGTGATCGGAAAAAGGGACGGGCTATCTTTAAGACATGCTAATATTTGTCCCTTCTATTTTTTTTCTCTTTCACCTCCCAGAAAAGTGGGCTGATGGACCAGGTGGCCCATCAGACCATCATCATGCAGTACCTGCTAGAGCTGGCTAAGAGCATGGATAGGGACCCACGCTCATGCATCAGACCATTCTTTGCCAAGTGAGTACAGGGAAGGAGAGAGGGTGGGGTGGAGTGAGGGGTAGGAGGAGGGGAGAGGAGGGGGGGGGGAGGAGGTGGTGGGTGGGTTAAATGGACAGGGACCCCCGCTCATGCATCAGACCATTCTTTGCCAAGTGAGTACAGGGAAGGAGAGGGGGTGGGGTGGGATGAGGGGGAGGAGGAGGGGAGAGGAGGGGGGGAGGAGGAGGTGGTGGGTGGGTTAAATGGACAGGGACCCCCGCTCATGCATCAGACCATTCTTTGCCAAGTGAGTACAGTGGTGGAGAGGGGATGGTGTGGGGTGAGGTGAGGGGGGAGGAGGGGAGAGGAGGAGGGGGGGGAGGAGGTGGTGGGAGGTTGAGGGACAGGGACCCCCGCTCATGCATCAGACCATTCTTTGCCAAGTGAGTACAGGGAAGGAGAGGGGGTGGGGTGGAGTGAGGGGGAGGAGGAGGGGAGGGGGGGGGGGGGGAGGGAGAGGGTTATGGACAGGGACCCACGCTCATGCATCAGACCATTCTTTGCCAAGTGAGTACAGGGAAGGAGAGGGGGTGGGGTGGGGTGGGGTGAGGGGGAGGAGGAGGGGAGAGGAGGGGAGGAGGAGGAGGTGGTGAGAGGGTTATGGATAGGGACCCCCGCTCATGCATCAGACCATTCTTTGCCAAGTGAGTACAGGGGAGGAGAGGGGGTGGGGTGGAGTGAGGTGAGGGGGGAGGAGGGGAGAGGGGGGGGGGGTGTGGATTGTGGGAGGTTGAGGGACAGGGACCCCCGCTCATGCATCAGACCATTCTTTGCCAAGTGAGTACAGGGGAGGAGAGGGGGTGGGGTGGAGTGAGGTGAGGGGGGAGGAGGGGAGAGGGGGGGGGGTGTGGATTGTGGGAGGTTGAGGGACAGGGACCCCCGCTCATGCATCAGACCATTCTTTGCCAAGTGAGTACAGGGAAGGAGAAGGGGTGGGGGGAGGGGGAGAGGGTGTTCTCCAATCCTAGGATGGATGACATAGGGGCATATCAAGATGCGTATGACGATGATATTTAACAATAATCAACTCTTTCTCCAATGCTAGGATGGATAAGGCAGAAAGATATAAAGGGTGTATCAAGATGCGTTTGACAGTGGTAATAACAATGCTTGCTGTATGTTTTCTCCAATGCTAGGATGGATAAGGCAGAAAGATATAAAGGGTGTATCAAGATGCGTTTGACAATGGTCATAACAATGCTTGCTGTATGTTTTCTCCAACGCTAGGATGGATAAGGCAGAAAGACATAAAGGGTGTATCAAGATGCGTTTGACAATGGTAATAACAATGCTTGCTGTATGTTTTCTCCAATGCTAGGATGGATAAGGCAGAGAGACATATAGGGTGTATCAAGATGCGTTTGACAATGGTAATAACAATGCTTGCTGTATGTTTTCTCCAATGCTAGGATGGATAAGGCAGAGAGACATAAAGGGTGTATCAAGATGCGTTTGACAATGGTAATAACAATGATTGCTGTATGTTTTCTCCAATGCTAGGATGGATAAGGCAGAAAGACATAAAGGGTGTATCAAGATGCGTTTGACAATGGTCATACAATGCTTGCTGTATGTTTTCTCCAATGCTAGGATGGATAAGGCAGAGAGACATAAAGGGTGTATCAAGATGCGTTTGACAATGGTAATAACAATGATTGCTGTATGTTTTCTCCAATGATAGGATGGATAAGGCAGAGAGACATATAGGGTGTATCAAGATGCGTTTGACAATGGTAATAACAATGATTGCTGTATGTTTTCTCCAATGCTAGGATGGATAAGGCAGAGAGACAGTATCAAGATGCGTTTGATGATGAGCTGAGGTCCTTCAAGGAGCGTGTCAAGGACCGGGCCAAGGCCAGGATAGAGAGAGCTTACAAGGAGGCTGAGGAGGTACATTAACCAACATCTAATACAATCTCCATTAACGGTAGCCTGTAAGAAAAGAGAGCGGCTATACAGGGAAACCCGTTATAACAAGCACAGGTATAGCAAGACATTATTACGAGGACATTTCTTGGGTCCTGATTTTTTCTTCCATAGACCTCTGTGTATTGTGTTTTCATATAACGAGATCGGCTATAGTGAAATTTCTGCTATAGCAAGGCAAATTCCCAACCCAAGAATAAAGAAAAAGAAAAGAAATGTACCCGTTACTACGGTCCCGAACCCCTCGTTGTCACGGGTTTGCCTAGAATGGACAAAGCATAATATTCGGTTTTGAGAAAATAATCTTTGATAATTGATTGAGCTTTCTTTTTTTTGTATCACGAAAATAGTCAAATCTCAGTGTAAACTAGTTAGATTTTCATCTATTCTACGGGAGCTGCATGTATAGTACCTCTGACCTTACAATTTCGCATTTGGTATCCCAAAGATACGTGCTAAATTTGTGCAAACTTTCATGAAGTTTGCAGATGTTTGTAAAAGGGACGCGCCATCTTTAAGTTAACCCGCTCATTCCCATAGTAGATACTCTGCATTGTAATTGACATGGGACTATCATTGCATGGTATACGGAGGGGATTAAAGGGTATGGGGTACTGCATTGTAATTGACATGGGACTATCATTGCATGGTATATGGAGGGGATTAAAGGAAAGGGGGTACTGCATTGTAATTGACATGGGACTATCATTGCATGGTATAAGGAGGGGATTAAAGGGTATGGGGTACTGCATTGTAATTGACATGGGACTATCATTGCATGGTATATGGAGGGGATTAAAGGAAAGGGGGTACTGCATTGTAATTGACATGGGACTATCATTGCGTGGTACGAAGGAGATTAAAGGAAAGGGGGTACTGCATTGTAATTGACATGGGACTATCATTGCATGGTATATGGAGGGGATTAAAGGAAAGGGGGTACTGCATTGTAATTGACATGGGACTATCATTGCGTGGTACGAAGGAGATTAAAGGAAAGGGGGTACTGCATTGTAATTGACATGGGACTATCATTGCATGGTATATGGAGGGGATTAAAGGAAAGGGGGTTGTAGTGGGAAGCCCAAAATGATGCGAGGGTACAGCTTAGCCTACACCAACTCAGGGATTAGTCACAGCCCTCCACTCATCCCTCTCCAGCTGTAAGGCCTTCAGCTCTCCTGTATCGCTGAGACCAACACTCCATTGCAATGTGTCCATGGTCGTGCCTCGTTTCAGACCCTCCTGGCAGATCTGGCTCCCACAGCTTCTGGATGGGGAATGCAATGGTCTACCAGAGCTATCCTCCTCTCCCTGCTCGTATCTGCGATGTGTGGGAGGGCTTCTTTTAAAAGTTGATGTTCCTGATTTGGTCACTCCAGGAGACATTCAGAGAGCTAGAGTTCTGTCCAATTCTTTCTTCTTCTTCTTTTCATGCGATATATTCATATTGGCTCAACAGATTTGCTTCATACATGCATGTATATAATTTATAAAAACAGTGAACTGTGTCAAGTTGGGGTCAAATCGGGTAGAGGTCATAGGTCAATGAACTTTGTAAACAATTGCCCAAAATGTCTGTCTTGAAACCTTTTAGGCAATATCTTAAGATCGGTTTGACAGATTCGCTTCAACTTGATACTTACATGGAATTTATAATAAGACCAATTTAATGTGTACAAATTGGGTTTAAATTGGATAAAGGTCAAAGGTCAATGGACTTTGCCCAAAATGCCAAAATTTGAAATTTGCTATGTATCACATTAAATCCAGCCGTCCTCTTCCACCTGAATATACTACAAAAACAGACCATGAATGGAGGTTAACAAGTGACATGTTTGTAATAAATCCCTGAAAGATCAAAGGTCATGGAACTTAGTCAATAATTGCCAAAATAGCCCAAAATGTGATCTTTCTCAAAAAATCTAGAAATATATCCATTTTCAACCAAACTTGATTCAGTGTATTATTACAAGGGTCAAAGTCCTTAGAGGTCGAAGGCCAATAAATCAGTGGTCCAATTTCTACCAAACACACAAGTTTTCTGAGCAAACACTGTAGATGAGTACACGTATCAATTCAAATTCAAAAATATTTATCAACTGCGTGGCAGTCGAATTGCTCAAGTTTTGACTTTAAAAAGAGTTATCCTGTCTTTAATGAGTTAATAAGGCACATCTCATCACTATTACAAATACTATGCATGGCTGTATGGGACAAACAATGCTATCTATGAAGGGTTTTAAGGCTTATAATGCCATTAAGTTCTGGATGTAGATGCCCTCTCTCCCTCTTCTCCCCTCACCCCCCTCTCCTCTGAGCTGTACTCGGCAAAGAATGGTCTGATGCAGGATCGTAGTTCCTTCCCCCCCCACCCCCCACCCCTCTCCTCTGAGCTGTACTCACTTGGTAAAGAATGGTCTGATGCAGGAGCGAGGGTCCCCATCCCTCTCCCTCCTCCTATCCCTTCCACTCTCTCCCTCCCCCACCCCACCCCTCTCTTCCCCCTGACACCAGTGTTCCTGAATCCCCTGCGATACTTAAAGAAGTCTTGAGATAAATATTCTGAAGGTTTTGTTGCCCTTAAAAACACAAGATGCAACATGACATATTATCTGTTTGTCTTACTATGTTTTCTTTTCTTGAATCCCATAGGAGATGGAGCAGGAGAGACAGGCGAGACTAGGACCAGGTGGGCTAGATCCGGTGGAAGTCTTTGAATCATTACCACCGGTAGGTCATTGTGCTACCCCTTTTTATCTATGCTCACCATTTTTATCTTCTTTGTTCCCATCTCCACATATGATTTTCTTGTTCTTCTTTGTATTTTTCATATTGTAATATATCTCTGCTTGTTTTATTCTTTCGTTACCTTCTGTGTTGAACACTGTTTTGTTCACTCTTGAACTCTAAGTGTTTTGCTGAAAAATAAGGAACAGATTGGCAATGATTTCGAGAGAAGTCAGAGAAGTCAGACGAAGTCAGAGGGTTTTGAGATTCATGATGACAAGTCTGGAATCCTATCATTTTGACATTGTGACATTATCTGGCTATTTTCTCTCAACCCTCCAGGAGATGCAAGCATGCTTTGAGTCCAAGAGCATCGGGCTATTGCAGGAGACGGTTGCCAAGATGAAGCCGGAGGACGCCTCCTACCACATGAAGCGCTGTGTTGAGTCAGGGCTCTGGGTGCCTGGGGGTGGTGAGGCGGGGAGCTCCCCTGATGGCCTGGAAGGTGCGACCAGCGACGAGGCCGCAGCAGGGGACCAGAAAGACGAGGAGGAGGTTTACGAAGAGATCGACGATAACCCTCCGACCACAGATCTGGACCATGTGGATTAGCCGTTATGTGCCGGCCGTGTGGTACGGACTGGGACGTTGTATGAAACGTGTTGATGCGGAGACTTATGAAAAAGCCTGTTTGGAGTTGCGACAGGCACATCGGGGCTTGTCCCAATTGACCATGGGTCATTCATGTCACTCCTGGAGTAAATGAAATGTTATGCAGTAAAATGTGATGTATACCCTGCAAGTGTGAACCAACAGTGAGAGAACCTTGTCCCACGTATGCCCGATGGTGTTGTCATATGGGTATCAGATAACATGGTTCTACTGCATTCTAGCAGGTTGTAGTTGAGTGGCCTGTCTCACTGTACCTCCCTGTGGCTTACTAAACTGGGATTTTGAATACATACAATGTTGTTCATGATATATACGATGGTTTCGAGGATGAAATACAGGAATTGTCCTTTACTCTTTTCTGTTCCAGGGTTTTATTTTGAGACTGGTAATATACTCAATTCCCATAAGGCAGGCTTTGGACTGGCACAAGGAATTTTTACTCTTTCTGAGCGTATACAGTGTAGTAGTGTCAAACAGGTAAATTCTCGCGTGAGCATTTATTTTCATGTTTTGTTTTTTTGCGCAACATAGTGCCAGTGTAAATTCAATATAACATGCTATTTTTGGATGGCTACATGGAGACTCGCATGTCTATCGATGTATCCCTTTACCATCAATGAGTGCAGCGTTATATACCATTGACCATCACGTTCATGATAATGCTCTGTGCGGGGCTTAACTGATGATTTGAATGCAAATGGGGGATTTTTCTGTAGTGAGATATAGTTCTTGTGTACAAAAGTAACTCCCTGCGAATATGTTGTGGGTATGGTGTGCCGCAAAAATGTACTTCCTCGAAAATGACTGGTTTTTACATTACAATTCAGGCATTTATGTTAGTTGAGGAATGGGGGTGGGGGTGATTACCTGTTCATCATCCCCCTCTCCCCCCCCCCTCCCCACACACACACTAACTCTCTCTTAGTAGATGATATATGCCTGTCTAAACGTCTGATGCATTATTTTATGCATTATTTTACCTGTGCATTTGATGCATAATTAGAAACATGTTTTTGCACACATCCCCTAAGAACAAATATCCCTTCAACAAAAACAGAAAGAGCAATGTATTAAATCATACAGCACACAACATTTAGGAGACCCCACGCATGTGACGTCGCAAAATTAAAATCTCAAAACTTTCATATCCTCTGATGTCTTTTCGTCAAACCTTCACTAATATGTTTCTTTTATGTTTCTGCTTTTATTGAAATCAACTTTATTTTAAGGGTGGTCAATCCCTTTAAGTTATATAATCTGATGCCTGATGATATAGTACAATTATTGAGAGGAAAATCTTTATTCCAGTGTATAATACTTGCCTGTATTTATCAGGATCTACTGGCAACATGGGTTAAAATAACTACTGGTTTATGGAAGGCTAAGTCTTATCTTGAATTTTTGTTTATTGATATTACAATATCACATGATTACAGTAACATTATTTTTTTTTCAATTTCAATTTTTACTTATGGGTGGAAGCCAACTTTTCTCAAAAATGAATTAAATTGTGAATTGAAGTAAAGAGTATGTTCATGTAAAGATCATATCCCTTTACCAAATTTGGAAAGTTAGCAATTTGCATTCTATCAAACAACGGTGTAAGTCTTAATCTGGGGATTTCTGCAAAAGATTGAGTTAAATCCCCCTCTTTTTTTAACTTTAAAGGTAGATTAAATTTGACTCCCATTTCAGTTGCCTTGACATTATCATACTGTGAATGAATGTAAGATGCTCCACGTAGAACAATGATTGTTTGGGAGAAATAACAATTGCCAATTCATAATGGAAATATGAACTTTAAAATAATTTTTGATTTAGTGCCACAATGAAAGTTATTTCCAATTTACACACAAATATTGGTGCATTTAAACTTGAATCGAAGTATTTAACATAATGATTGCTAATTTTAGTGAGTTTGGGTGATTTAAGGTAATGTTACAAAGTCAATAATTTGTGATTGATGAAATTGTGAGCATTGATGAAAAATTTGTAATGAAACGTGGAGTGCATTGCTCCATTAAAATTGTTCACATTAAGCTGCCTAGAGATGTTTTCAGAAATTTTGCTTAAGCTGCAGGAAAAAAATATAACTGACTCCTCTGTATTTGTTATCTAGCGTCAGAGGGATATTCAAAAGTGTTACATGTGACTGGCCCATCATAAGGTTTCATTAAGGGATATACAAATAAACATATCTCGTTCCTTCCTTCGAGGCACCAGTGAAACCAATGCTAATTCGGTGCCTTTGGTATTCACTCTCAAAGTCATTTCATTGGTCTAGATTTCAATTGCACCTCTCAAAGGGGTATATATTGGCATACTATTATCGCAAGCTAGGATGGTGTTCCTGTGCGGAAGAGCCAGCATGGGCAGTATAGCTATGGAAGCAGAGTAAAAGATCTGTCATAATCTGCCCTTAACTTCCTTCTGGTTTGCAAACAATTTTGTCAAAAACAAAGCTTCTAGAGACAAATGGGCAATTAAAGAAATTTCTTTTCAAGTTGACAACAGGTAAATGATGGCCCGGCACATGGAACATCAAAGCATTGTCATGATTATGGAATGCTTTTGACATTCATGAGCATGCTTTAGAACCCATACATTTGAATGTATTATGTTCGAGTTTCTTCTTCTTTCTAACACCTCCCTGGTATAGTTCTGGAAGTGATGGATACACTCTGCAGTGAAATCAATTCTTTGTGTGGCCATGTTCTCATTTTGCAAAAGCCAGTTGTCATTTACATTTGATTTAATGTTCATGGCAACACTTACATTTCTGTGAAAATCCAATAAGCAGAATCTCTGGCAGGTCTCCTTGATTTGAAACTTGTTTCTCTGTCGAAACGGTACGTGGAAGATCTGGAATCACATGTGGTAGATATTTATATCATTTGTTTTCAGAGTAGCATTTAATTGTCAGTTGAATGATAGCCTTTCTTCCTGATGTAGTAAATATGTGTCAAATCTGCAGCCTGTTCCAATAACAACTCAAATGATTTGTTTCTACATTCACATGTCTGAGCAAACCTTGTTGAAGATCTATTCCAATGCGATCCAAGCACAAATCTGCCATTTTTTTGTAACATTATTGATAAACATCAGAATCCTGTCTTGTAAATCAACAAATAAAGAGTTGTGATTGATCCCAACTTGACATGATTTGACATGATATCAATTGAAAGAGGAAAGTCGTGGATGTCTAGCAATGCATGCAATAAACCTAATGCTCAAAATGTACTTACACTTATATCAACTTTGATTATGTTTTTGATAGCCATTGCTTCCAACAAGTAGCACACCTCCCCTACATACATACCATTCTTGACTCGTGTGTGTCACTTAATGTGCCTGGTTTAGTATAGTAAGATTTTCTTGCGTTTGAAGTAGTTTGGATTGTAGATGCTACATTTGCCCAACTCACTACAAGCGCATCTATTTTACAATTCTGTTTGTGCATTTGTTATGTTCAGTATGAAGTTTAACAATTATTTCTTTTATTGTCAAATAAATGACATACACAAGCATTGTTTTTGTTTTTCTCCTATTTTTTATTTACCATTTCTCGATTAAAAATTTGTTTTAATAAATGCACTCAACTGGGTGGTCTTAGCATAGAAAGGTCACACAATGCTACACCAAACCTGAACAATGATACAAGGAGGATAACAAAATAGGAAAGAAGATAATAAACAGATGACGTAGAAGAGAAGAAAGGAGGAATCAGAAGAACAAGAGGAACCAGGAGTGGTATTCGAGAACGATCTTAAATACTAACTTAGTCCTTCAGTTCTCTTAACAATGTGCCCAAAGTATTGAAGATTTCGTTCCATAATTCCCCTTCTGAGTGATAGGTAAGTCTGTGTTCAGAATCCGTACATTTGTTCTCCTATCTTGCCAAGACACATGTAAAAGCCTTCTGTAGCTCCACATCTCAAACTCGTCTCTTTTTCTATCATTCTTAGTCATGGCCCAAGACTCGCTTCCATATGTAGCACTGGAGAATGCAGTTGCACGAAGAAGTCGAACCTTCAGATCGAGTGACAGGCCTCGGCTTTTCCAGATATGAGACATGCCCTGCATGGATGATCGTGCTATTGCCAGTCTTCTCCTTATTTCTGTGGTGTTCTCTCCGTTGTCATTGATTATGGATCCCAAATATCCAATCTTCTTTCCATCTATGATGAATTTTTGTTGCTGTCTTTGCCAAATATCATTACATGTATTTTAGTCTTTTTAGGGTTTAATCGAAGATTTTTCTCTTCACTTGCCTTTTTGCTAAAGTCAATGAGATCTCTGAAGCTGCACAAGAAACATTAATAATGATTAAAAAAAGAAGTGCAAAACGAATAAAAAAAAGAGGAGCGGGGGTTGGCTGAAATGATCTAGATAATACTTTAATCATCGTTCAAGTGATTTATTCATATTCCATAATTAAATTGCCTCCTCGGCGTGAACCTGAATGTTGTTTACGTGAATTTGGAAGTAAGCCTACTTTCAAGTGAGTTGGTACATACGGGAAAAGTATTAACGTTTAAAGGCGGTGTTTACATTTTTGCAAATGCAAAATAACAAGTATATCACAGTAGATAAGAAAATACTGTTAACGTACTTTGACTTTGAGCGAAATTATATTGATCTTAAGGCTTCTAGTAGGTTTTGAACGGGTCGACCAAAACTTCCCCGGTTCATGTAACCTAGAGACCAAGACTGCAATCGGCAAACATCGCGGTTCTCCGCTCCGAACTCTCCGTGATTGTCCCAACTAATACATGTGGGCTGTCCGCGGTAATTCGAGCAGTGCGTACAATGCGTGCTCCGCGCTTCTGGCCGCTGCAATATATTATGAATATAGACTATGGTTGCTACGTTTCAAATGTATAGAAGGATAGGTTTTCTGACTGAGATTTCGTACACGTTATCGTTAGGGTATACTGCTGATTTCTGACGAGTTTCATGACTTTTATAAATAGGCTACCCTGGTATATACCGTTTGCAATTTTAGAACAATAAATGATGTAAATATCCTAATTATCCTAACCATAAGAAAATACTGTTTAAGAACATCCCTCGGAATATAAGAACTGTATCAAGAATGTTAATGTTTTTTTTTTCTTTTTATTAACCATAACATTTAAAGGGCATATACTGTACTGGGAAGTTATTTGCCCTCAAATGATCCACATATGGAGAAATCAATGATTATTGATTAAATCCTCAAAATGTTCGGCCCGAACATTTTGAGGATTTGTGATTTAATCACTCATTTCTCCAAATGTAGATCATTTGAGGGCAAATAACTTTCAGCAAGCTTCTAAAATAGACAATACATGAATTTAAGACCATTGGCAAGAAGATTGCTAACAATTACACTTTGAAGGCTTTTTT
>OZ022597.1:4311028-4526764 GCA_963669155.1 Arbacia lixula
TGTATATAACCAAATCACTAACTGTTCAATCGAAATATGTGTCCTATATTTTAAAATGATTGTTCTATATTTTTTCTCAGCACTGATAAGCCCCGCCTGCAAAATATCCTCCAACTGAAGATTCCCCCTGTGACAACGTCAAAGGTAGAACTTAGCAGGATAATAGGCAGAATTTATGCACAAACTAAACATTGCAATGACTACCTGCAAGTGCTTATAATAGCATCACATATCTAGCACATTTCTGATACATGTATAAGGAAACGATTATTCCCACATGAAAGGTTGTTAGATAGTATTGTGTGAAGACATGTGATGCTCTTGTGGGCAGGTGGGGGTAGTCATTGCAATGTTTATTTTGTGCATAAATTCTGCCTATTATCCTTCTAATTTCTACCTTTGATGATGTCACAGGGAGAATATTGAGTTGGAGGATGTTTTGGAGGCGGGGCTTATCAGTGCTGAGAAAAAATAAAGAACAATTATTTTAAAATATAGAACACATATTTCCATTGAAAAGTTAGTGATTTTGTTATGTACATATTATGTTGCATCAACATACAATAAGTAGACATACATTTTGATGACAGGGGACCTTTAAAGGGCATGTACTGTACTGGGAAGACAAAAAAGCCTTAAAAAGGTGATCATGAGCAATCTTCTTGCCAATGGTCTTAAATTCATGTATTGTACATTTTAGAAACTTGCTGAAAGTTATTTGCCCTCAAATGATCCACATTTTCGTTTATTAGTGATTAAATCACAAATCCTCAAAATGTTCGGGCCGAACAAAATCAGGATTTGTGATTTAATCACTAATTACTCAACATGTGGACCATTTGAGGACAAATAACTTTCAGCAAGTTTCTAAAATGGACAATACATGAATTTAAGACCATTTGCAAGAAGATTGCTCATGATCTCCTTTTGAAGGCTTTTTTGTATTCCCAGTATAGTATTTTCCCTTTAAGGGTTGCGTAAGAAGAGTACGATCACACGCACTTATCAATGTGAACTATTGTGCCATTGTAGATGAGCAAACGCATCGCGATGAACCAAAGCTGTTCATCATTCACTCTGATACTATGATAATCGAAGAAAGTATTAAGGTTACCATTTTAATTCTGAAGCGAGAGGTACACCCCCCCCCCCCTCTGTCTACCACGTTTATGGTTTGAGATACGCCACTAGAATACTGCAGATCAAGAGGAATTTGACGAGATATGCTTAGAATATTTATTCATTGAACTTGAAATGTATAAGAGCCGGAGATGAGCTCGATGAGAAAACAAACAGAAAATGCAAGAAATTTCGTGATCTCTTTAATACTTTCAATTACCCCACGCAATACCTTGTGTTATAAAACCCGATATAAAAAGACTCGAGACAGTTCGATGCGTTCGTAATCCTCATTGTATATTCATCCAAAGGATCTCAATCTATGGGCTATAAATTTTGTGCTAATAGAGGAGAAAATGGGGGTATCAGAAATCTTTTAAACTGAGGAAGCCAGAGCAATGGGCAACCCAAATCGATATATATATATATATTTTTTATGCAGCAAGCAGAAACATTATGTTGAATAGAACCAGACATTTTGCAAAGAAATCTTTGGCATAACGAAAACGATAGCAGTAGATTGCAGGTTAAAAATAATATTCAAACAATCGATCACCTCATCATTTAATCAATCAATTAATTACCTACACACTCTCTCAATTTTATAACCACTCAATAAATGGATCGGTTTATTGATCAATATTTCACTAACTCACTCATTGAATCAATGAATCAATTAATTGAATAATCAAGCAATGAATCCCTCAACCAGTAAGGCAGTCAATTGATTAATCATTAAATTAGTTACTTACTCTGAAGTCTCAAACAATCAATCGATCAATCCATAATTATTAATTCAATAAATCCTTTTTTTTCTAATTTATGTATAATTTAATAAATCCCTCACAGCAACACTCAGATACTCGATGTCTTCAATCGACAAATTGGCCTTTCAATTAATCACTCTATTTATCAAACAAAATGCAAAAAAAATCGCTCAATCAATGACTGGATCAGTGACTCACTCTATCTCAATCAATCAATAAGTTTTCAATCAATCAAATCCTCAATGCGGTACTCAGCTACTCAATTAATTCAATGGATTTGTTGACCCTACACCTAATCACGTCATTCATCAACCTATTAATCACGCAGTCATTCTCCCATTTACTTAATATTTAATATTCAATATTCAATTAAAGGAGCAATCACTCACTCACGCACTTAGGTAAATAATTCATTATTCAACTATTTAACCAGCCAATTGACCGATTGAAGAGTTGAATCTTTCAATCGATCACACAATTCATCAACTAATTAGCAATCATGCAGCCATTTCCCATTTGCTCAATCAATCAATCGATTAGCCATCATACGCTCGCTTAATCAACTAGTCAATATCTAATGAATCAAACAATCACTCAGCCATTAACCGGTAAATCAATGAATCCACGAGTCAATCAATCGATGAATTAATGAATCAATGAAGCAAAAAAGATACATATCAATCAATCAGTCAATCAATCAATCAATCAATCAATCCGTCTTACTAGCTATCACGCATACAGCCAAAGTGCACATAATCTTTATATACTGCAAATCCACACGAATCAATATAGACCGGTAACCAAAACACGGCTCTCGCCAGAGATTTTCGATGAAATAAGTTTTTAATTAGCATCCATATTGTTCTATTATGCCAGACAACACCGTACAAGAATAATACATACTCACAGAGATTGGAATGCTAGCCGTTCCTTTCACTGATTTTTGAACTCTCCCCCTTCATCAGCCAATGACGCACTTCTATCCAACATGAATACAATAACAGCATAGTGTGACGTCACCATATTTGCATGATATACTCATAATATGTATATAACCCGCTAGCATGGCTAGCGTGGTCACAATAAATATATAACTTAGATAAAACCATGGAGGAAGTCATTCATAAATAAGTCTTACTCTACAGAATTGGTATACATCGTAGAATAGGCTGGCAGTCGGGTGCCTCGCTCAAGCTCGCCTTTCAATCAAGTTTTCCACGCATGCGCACTGACAGTGGCCTCGTCAATGCCGGGGAAAGTATTTTATACCTTCCGGACCCTTCAAGATTGCGATGCACGTTATTACATAATCATAATTTAAATGGGGAACTATATATGTGTACCATAATGAGTCCTACTGTGTGTATTTAAATGGATACATTAAACCCTTCTCTGCCAGACTCCGTACCGCTCTTTGCGAATGGTGTGTATTACCAGTGTACAAATGCCTTAATGGGACATCGAGAGTTAAAGGGGGTTATCTGTCGCGGTCGAAAGGGTGCCTTTGATTCAGGCAATTAAGAGATGTCGTTTTGAGCCAGTGTGTGTGTGTGTGTGTGGGGGGGGGGGGGGGGCGTTGGAACAAGTCATACCATAAATACACTAGAAATACTGATGAGAAACACCTCGTGTAAAGGTAGGACACGCATTACGACATTTTCTAATTAAATAGGCTCGGTATATTCAGGCGTTAGTGTTTGCTTGCTTGTTTTTGGTGTGTGTATGGAAGAAGGGGGGGGGGGGGTGTGCATGGGATGTATGGATACCACCATCCCTGTTCTCAAATCCAGCACACATTCTAATAACCACGTACATCCACTGCCTATAGGAACGAAATGTGATTGGATATCATCACCATGGTTACAGCACACAAATCGCTTTCCCATGAGCCAGCCATTAAACGATATTGTTATAAATAATGATGATAACGGAAATAAAGCAAGTATTGATTGTCGTAATAAAAATAATAATAGTATCAATAATAATTATAATAATGGTAATAAAGATGATGATAACAATGGAAAAATAGAAATGAGAATAATAATGACGAAAATAATCATAACAATGGTAATAATCCCAATAATGATAGAAATAATACTTTTTTAAAAATTATTTTAGGGCCCCTTCTCATAGCAACATAGTCCCGCATTATCTTTAAGCCAGACTTATCATTACTCTAATCAATGGGTCAAGTGAATCATAATTTAGGTTGCAATTTCTTCCCGTATACGGAGCAGATATATGGACGAGATGCCTTGCTGAACAACAGAAGTGGTACCTGCTGGGGGCTCGAACCCCGAACCTCCACTTCTCACCCCGCAGACATGGCTGGAGAGAGATCTAATAAATACAGGCTTGGGGTAGCGGATTGTTTATGAATCGGGCATGAATTTGAAATAAGAAAAGGATGATTAGTAATGAAATGTGTGACATGAATTCCATGAAATATCACGGACGGGGGCTTAAGATATTCCCTGGCGTAAGCCTTCGTCTTATTGTAAATATACAAAAGAAACACGTTTCCGAAAGTCGTTTCATAATGTTTCCCCCACGTGGGCGTCTGTACGATGTCAGACGACGAGCTTCACAATCCCCGCAATTCACCAGAGCGGACTTCGTGGATTTTGGAAACGATATTTATGAAAAAAAAACCTTTTCATTCTGTGTTGTATTACCAACGTGATTATTAAAATAAGCAAATTTAAAACCCCATTTACAGGTAGACTGGGTAAATGCGTATTTTTAAACATAATTTGTCACTATACTGATAGTAATGAATACTGCCGCTTTGATTTTCTTCTGTATCCAAAGTAATCGAGACTCATTTCGTGTTATATGATAATGAGCGCTGATTGGGCAATGAGTACGAGAGTGAATACAAATTAAAAGGATATATTGCTCATTCTCACCAATCCCCTACAATGTCACGCCCCACCAATTGATGGTTTTGTTGTGCTTCTTTGACTGGGTAGAGAGTGATATCGGGAAAAATTCCCATATACAGGACAACATTTCGAAACAAAGAAGCGTACTACCCCCTCCTCCCTTATCGTGAGTCGAGTTCTGCCTTGGCTCCATGTCGATGGTTCTGCAGTTCAATAGCCGACCTTCACGTCACGAGGTTGGGGATTCGAGTACCACACCCAACACCCGGTATTGCACAACCAGTCGCATTATTGATAAACCCTTTTCAACCAACACCGGGGCTCATGACAGTGAAAGAAAGAGAGAGAGAGAGAGAGAGTGAGAGAGAGAGAGAGAGAGAGAGAGAGAGAGAGAGAGAGAGAGAGTGAGTGAGTGAGAGAGTTTTTGCCCGAGCGCTAATCAATTTGCAACCTGCTAGGAATACCCACTAACATGACTAAGGAGTGGAGATGGTGCACATATCGTATGCGGGGTTGGCTGTTCTCCATGATGGGGATAATAAATCGCTCTTTCACAAGTAGGTCGCGTGATAGAAGAAAACTATGTCGTGACTAAATAAAGTGAAATACACATAAAATGAATAAAATGTGTTTACATGCGTGGTGTGTGTGTGTGTGTGTGTGTGTGTGTGTGTGTGTGTGTGTGTGTGTGTGTGTGTGTGTGTGTGTGTGTGTGTGTGTAGTCGACTCACTAGCCCCTGTCCAGACATAGGAAGCCTCTGCACATTGACGCCAGGGGGTGTAAAACCAGACGCATTAAAACCATCTGAATAAATATTAGTCAGATAAAAAAACGCCTTCTGGTTATTAAGGACACTAATTCCAAACTAAACCATCGCGTGCCTGTATTAGTTTCTTAATAAAATTCTCACCACGCAAAGTTGTTCATTTACCGACTATACCACGTATAGGTGACAGACATAAGTCCATTTTGATTGAAAAAATGATGAGGATATCTTGACTTCAATAATATTTGCTACTCTCAAATAGAGCAGCAACTAAGTCAGTGGAAATTCCGGATTTAACGCTAATATTTCATTATTTATCATCCATTTCTTGTATTACGACGGTTTAGGAAGAGCCACAGTGTGTGTGCGTATGATGGGTTTGAGCTTATGAGCTAACCACTAGGGTGGAATAGTATTTGACGATTATTCACGAGCTTAGCATTTTAAAATTGGAATCGGTATTATGCATAATGCAGTTCAAAGCTATGTTATCCATCACGATCTGCACATACGATGGCTCGTACCGTTACCATGGTTACGAGATCGTAACAAATATATTGATTTTCACCAGAAGTAGGTGGCGTTTCGTACTTTTAAGACATCGATATAAACAAAAATATTATTATTTTTATCTTAATATATATATATATATATTTATATAATATACTTTCAATAACTTAAGATGATTAAATAGAAACAACGACGATGAGCGGCGCAAAGCGGAGTTGGAGCTACTATCGCATGCCGTCGACGCGACGTTCCCGGATGGCGCAATTGCACGACGTGCTGATAGCGACCCACGACCATCCTTTCTCGCCGCGCGCGTTCCTGATCATGGCGTAGACCCACGCCTTCTTAGTGAGGCACAGCGATTCGTAGCGGCTGTCGTCGATGCCGAGGCAGGTTTGGACGCCGTGGGGGCGCGCGCACGCCGTCTCGTAGAACCATTGCTTGACCTCGAAGTTACCCGTCGACATGATGCGGGCGAGGATGGTGACGTTCTGTCCGTACATGTCCGTGCCCCACCGCTTTTCTGCCCAACCGCTCGTGCTCTCGCACACCTCTTCCAGATCGCTCGTTGAGCGCCGTCGCCGACTTCGCGCCGTCGACGTTGTCGTTGTATTAGCACTGTCGTCCTTTAAATCATAACCCGCATCAAACGTCGAATCACCCGGCCACGGAGGTGTTTGCGGACGCTCGGCTGAGAATGCGACTCTTTGTGACATTAACGCCGGGAACATCCCCGGTGAATTGACTGAGTCCAGCGGCGGAATGCCGTTAGGGAGCAGACTCGCGACTGGCTCGCTACCCGTTTTCCATGACGTTGAGGTCACCGACGACGACGCCGACGACGGTAACGCAGATTGTGTTTGCAGATTATCTACCTCTTTCGATCGTTGAAGCTGTTCTAATAGCTCCTCCACCATATCCACCGCTGATATCGCCGCTTCGGGAGGTGAGGGATTGACGTCGGGTAATAAAAAGTTTGATCGCTCGGCGTCGACGTCGTAATTTGAGACGCTGGCGTCGGGAATTCTTCTGGGTGCTGCGCAGACTGCTGCCCAGGACATAACGAACACGATGAGCGTGAGACACCGGTGCAAGCTTACCTGTAATCAGCACAAGAACAGAAGGAAGGTATAGCCCAGAAGATAGTACAGGAAGTATAGGAAGACGAAGAAGAAGGAGGAGGGCAAAGAAAGATTGAAAAGAAAGGAAAGAAAGAAAAAAACATTAGTGACGGCATAGGTATTGAATTATTTATACCACATTTGTATTGCATTAAGTATATCAATATATGTTATGATAAGTATTATATTGCGGTTTAGTATTTGAGTTGATACAACCGTGTTGAATCGAATTCATTTAAAAAAATCTCCAAAGGAAAGGGAGAACAATAAAAATATGAAGAAAAGGGAGAAGCAGACGGAACCAAAATAATAAGCCGAAGGAGAAGAAGATGAAGAAGAAGAAGGATGAGAAGAAGCAGAAGTGAATCGGCGTAGATGTTCAGATTTACAAGAAACCCTACACGTTGGGCAGCATTTTGCTCTCTGTAATTATGAGAGGTAATGAGATGGGGGTCGTTCAATTTCCCGTCATTTTGATGTTTTTTTTGCCCCAGCAAAGACGGACTATTTCAGGATATTTCATTTGCTACCAGTTGTCAGTAAATAGTGAATTTTCGTTTGTTCTTTAATTACCTCTCGCTCTCATTCAGAGAGAGAGAGAGAGGGGGGAGTGAGAGAGAGCGGAGAGGAGAGGAGAGAGAGGAGAGAGAGAGAGAGAGAGAGAGAGAGAGAGGGGGGGGGGAGAGGAGAGGAGAGGAGAGTAGAGGAGAGAGAGAGAGAGAGAGAGAGAGAGAGAGAGAGGCAGGGAGAGAGATATTGGAGGAAAGTGAGAGATAGGGAGGGACAAATACTGGGAGAAAGAGAAAAACGGAGAATAGTTAAGAAAAGTATTTCAGTCTATTCAATTTGCTACAAGTCATGAGTAAATTGTGAACTCTCGTTTATCATTTATTTATATAACTTCCATTCAGAGAGAGAGAGAGAGAGTGAGAGAAAGAGAGACAGAGAGAGAGAGAGAGTGAGAGAACGAGAGAGTTTGAGAGGGTGGAAAGGGGTGGGGGAGGGGGTTGTGAAATGTGTATAGATAACCAAAACAGGGCACGGCTGGAAACGGAGAAAAGAGATAAAAGATGGTCGAGTAAAAAAACCCCAAATCATTTACCAAGCGACAAAAAGATGACCATGAGCCCCCTCTATAAATACCCCTCGTCGTCTCGAATGATATGCACCGCTCGGGATATGACAACCATAAACGGATTGACCTCCTGTGACCCGGAAACTCTTTGAGCTAAGTTTACCCGTGGGTGTTAGTATTGATGGGAAGGGATACCACGCAATTCTCAATTTTGCGGCAGCGACTCATCATGGACTAGTTTGTGTAGGTCCGATTCGCACGCTATATCTTATATGGGTCTATACGATCCCGGCCCCGGATTTCAGCAAGTTAAGAAATAACATTGGGGCGTATTTCCAAACAGAATATGAGCCTACCAGAGTTACGCCCACCCTGTGATATTTAGTCTTATGTGTGTTATTCGTCAACCATATGTAGGTTTATCTTCATCATGACTAGAAGCGTGATCGGGGTCATGGGTATGTCATAATTGAATATCGTACACGCGTCTTCTTATGTGGTCCATCCCATCGTAATGAAAAACCATATATTATGACGCATCTGTCTTCCACGTCAACGCACGTCTTCAGTCGTTCATGTATCTGCTTCTCTGACTTCCCAGCATGCTCTACAATCAACCTCTTATTACGGTTTCCTGCCCCTTCTTGAAATACAAAAACAAAAACATCAACAACAAGCATGTTATCCAACCTCTACAGAGCAGCATCCCCTCCCGACAGAGCTACATTGCACTCATGGCAAGAATAATATGTTCTCCGCGCGCGGGAAAGACATGCATTTTAATGCTAAACGGCATCGAGCACTGGGCGAAATAATGACAGACTAAGTGAGCTTGATTCGCAAATGATAGCCAGGATGTTTACGGATTGATGTGCCAATCAAGTAGCCAGGTTGAGCAGGTCTGGGCCATATATAGACGTCAGTGGATTACCCTCCATATTTGGAAAACCCGGCAGAAGACGATGCCGCCCCGCCCCCTCCTTTGAGTAGCGATTTGTACGCTATTGACTTGATACAAAATATATCTTATCGCGCTATAAACACCTCCCTGGTATGACAAACTTTTGACTGATGAAAAGGTTATACAACAATTTATATAGATGTGTTCACATGTACATATATATTTTGTATCAATAAAGAGAGAGAAAGAGAGAGAGAGAGGGAGAGAGAGAGAGAGAGAGAAAGAGAGAGAGAGAGAGAGCGAGTGAGAATGTGTGTGTGTGAGAGAAAAAGAGAGAAAGAAAAAGAGAAACAGAGTGAGACAGAGAGAAAGAAGGAGAGGGTATGTGTGTGAGAGAAAGTAGAGAGAGAGAAAAAGAGAAAAAAAGAGTGAGAATGGGAGAAAAAGAGAGAGAGAGATAAAGAGAGAGAGAGAGAGAGAGAGAGAGAGAGAGAGAGAGAGAGAGAGAGTAACAGAAGAAACAGACCAGCCTGAATCCTATTGTCTCTGCCCTATTGTCTTGGATGAGAGGTCTACCTTTAAGACGGATCAAACAGAGATGCAATTTACCTCTCTGACCCGATCTCTAAGACTTCCTACCGAGTCATCATTACAATCGAAAAAAAACACACACAGAAAATGAATAAAACATTGCAGGAATATTTGGGGTTGGCCGATATCTCCAAGAACATCGCAGCAAGCACTGAACCTGGCCACGTGCTATGTAATACAGGCATGAAAAGCAATAGACAGACAGATCGAACGATTGACGAAAAACACACACACACACATACACACATGTACACCAATGAACTCATATTGAGTGCGATAGATCTTGACATGACATATGCACATATACCTAGATACATGTCTAGATGACCTTAAAGATTGTCAGTCCCTTTTGCAAGCTTAAAATTTTGAAATCATCTGTCACGATCGTAAATTAAAGAAATTGTGATTCAAGACCATTTCTAAGAATATAGCATGTTGAAGCTTTCTGTATATGTAAAAAATTTCAGCCGTTAAATTTCAAACCGACTTTTTTCGTACCACGAAAAAAGTATTAGTCTTTGTTACAGTATCTATGTGGTTATTATGCGTGTGTGAAATCCTAATTTTATGAGTAACTACCAAACTTTGGAGATGATTCCTTCTGAAGAACAATTTTTTTCATAATGCGTTTTATAATTTAATTAACAGATTAATCAATAAAGCAGATATTTCAACACAAGCTGCTAAGAGCCTGGGGTAAAGACTATTAATCAGACGTTGTTTACGTGCATTATTTGAATTTTACACTACGTATCAGTTTCAAATTGTGAATATAGAGCTTGCTAACACTTCTCTATACGTTTTGCCAATGTTTCGACGGTTTTGTGGTGATCTGAAAAAGGGACTGGCTGTCAAACTATCAAACGAGAAGGACAGCCAGACGAAGAAAAAACACACATACGGACAGACAGACAGACAGACAGACAGACAGTGTTACAGCATGGCCACTCCAGGCAATGATCTTAATCTGGATGAAACCAACGAAGGAACGCTGATGAAATAACGTCCGCTGAAGACAATGGGTTGATTAATCTCAACGATTAAGGATCGAAGATTTGGTGATTGCGGGGATTATAACTGGAGTTCACTTCAGACCAAACGTATTGAAACCCGAGGAAAGGCGAGACTCTGTATTTTGGGATGTCCATTGTACAACAATATACGGGCTAGCCATTAAAAGCGACAATGAAAACATACCCGGAGTTACGTTTAAAGATGAGGGAAACTGATTGCCGTTGAAATAAAACGAGCATCAAGTAAGTAAATTAATAATAAAATGGTTCGTCATATATATTACGTATTATGATATAGGCAATATCATACGTATACCCGTCAGCCGTAGATCTGAAAAATGTGTATATGTTAGATGTATGTATTATGTTTCTATGTATGGCTGCACATTGTGCGTGTTGTGAATGTGATGTCATGTTTGTATAACATACAAATACAAATAATGATAATGATATTCAACAAACAACATATTAGACTTTAAAATTAGACTTTGAAATTCGACTTTAAAATTAAAATTTCTTTGTAAAAACAACGTATATGCGTACATGCATGCCTAAATGGGGAAATTTATCTACATGATCTATATCCATCTTCTATGGCTCGTATGCACTACGATGGTTTAACTCAATACGTGTACGAACCAGGGACTAACTTTATGAAACGCCAAATAAAACAACATGAAACACTATTCAATATCATTGAGTTTAGCCACATAAATATTGCAGCAAATAATTGAGAATATTCACTGTTGTGATTCTGCGGTGAAATTCAATGATTTTGTGACAGCATTACATGATCAGTTTGCGCCCCATTACGTTAGTCTACGTTTAGTACTCGGTCAAACACACCAGTGAGAATACTGGCTGTTTACATATACAGCAGTTTATCCAAGCATTCATTTATTTATGATGTGTTAGTCAGACCGTGCAAAGTTATTATTTCCATCTAAAAATAGCTGGTCTGTCTACTGCCAAGGCGAGTGCACTGCGCGAAATAGATACAGAATGACGTATACACAATCGTGCGCCTTTTGTCGCCTTTCCCGCCAATTTCCACCACTTAAAATATGAGGCTGCCGCTAGCGACATCTATTACGACACCTCCCCTCGCCTGCACGCCATCGGCCAAATGTGACACCCGGAACGTACGCCCGATGCGCCCTTCGAGAGAGCGACAACGAATAAATATCAATTACTCGCCACCAATGGCTCACTCATTGAACTCGGTCGCGGTGCACTATTTTTTCTGGGCTTGTGAAGTATCCTCACCCCCCTTCCCGCCCTCCCCCCACGTGATCATTTCTCCCTCCTTTCGCTCATCTCCAACAGTACTGCCTGTCTGCCTCCCATTTTCCCTATCTTTTTCCATCATTCTCTCTCTCTCTCTCCCTCTCTCTTTGCTAAACTCTCTTTATATATTGTCTAAATGCTGTTATTTTTGTTTTTACCGCTTTCCTTCCCAAACAATGGTCTCTGTCTCGGTCTTCCCCCTTTCCTTCACCCATTTCCTTCACCCCTTCACCCATTTCCTCTGCCCCTCTCCTCTCCACACTCTACCAAAGAGTAATTTGTTTTTCCCCCCTCCCACTCCCCTCTATGCCACTCTTTAAGGACTCTTGCGTTGTCAAACTTCTTTAATTCTCCTATTCCTGCAAAAATTGTGATAACAATTATAAGCTTTATTAATAACAACTTACGAATAATAATGATAGTAGTCATGATAATTATCATATTCCTCCCCTTTCCAGAAATATATCCATATCCTCCCACTCACTCTCTCTCTCTCTCTCTCTCTCTCTCTCTCTCTCTCTCTCTCTCTCTCTCCCTGTCTCTCTCTCTTTATCTATCTGTCATGTCTGTCTTTCTGCATGTATGTCTCTTCAACTTCTCATTCTCTCATCTCCTCATTCTGTCTCTGTTATTCTTTCTCACCTCCCCTATCTCTTTTGCCCTCTCTCCCCCACTCTTCCTCTCCCTTTCTCTCCCCATGCTCATCCTCTCACTCCGCCCCTTCTCAAGCGCGGTCTGCATTGGAAACCAAACTTGATTAAAGCGTCCCGTTGCCATGCCAGCGGGCTTGTAGACTCGTCTTTCCCGGTGTGATGTCATGAGTGAGGTGTCATCACTGCTTTCGTGAGCTATTTTGGTACTTTGCGGAAGTGGGGAAGCGAGTTATTTATCTGCCAGTGCTACCGGCCTACCAGGGGAAGCCACCGGATGTAGCCACGTACTTTTACGTCGCCCCACAAACGACGCTTAAAGGTATCGAGTAACGTCACTTGACATAATTATGAAAAAAAATGATGAGTGGTTGATACAATGTATGTTGCTGTTGTCTGACATATCTACTGGGTAATGTCTGAAAATTCCAAGATGAACAAAAAAACCGCAAAAATGCACAATTATTCATTCATTTATTGCACTCATGCACGTTGTACACGTTTTTACTGCGGTCCAGTGGATGATATCTGAAGTTTTGAATTGTAAATATTTTTTTAACGATAGGGAATTTGAAAAGAAATACAACAAGACGATACCTATCCCATGGTTGTAATGTTAATAGGAGTACAACAAGTTATGAGAAAAACACCAGTTTGGATTTCGAGGATATGGACAATGCTACTAAGTCTCTTTAAAGTGACAATGAACTTGTTATCCCTTGATGAAAAATCGTTGAAAATACACGGCAAGCGGACACCCCAATGCCGGCACAGCGGCCGTGCAATTATTACGGCCCGTAATCATTAACGTTACTAGCCAGTTCCTTAAAGATTTAAATTCTATCCTGCAAACAAATTTACAGAAAGTAAACAAACACAAACAAGCATCAGATGAATATGATATGGCGTGTGGCTTTAATCCCGGTAGTCTGTTTACATTGAACAAGTCGCATTTCTGTGCCAGTGAGTGGTGTTATTCAGAGATAACTAGGTCCGCAAAAATAGATAATGATTGTCCATTTACCGTCAACACAAATACAGAAAGAGCCTCCACATACTAAAAATAAACTGTACATGTAGTGCAACTTCTATGAAATTTGATAATGATTGTACATTCACCGTCAAAACAAACGTAGAACCGATCTCCACCTACTTTGTGTTACCTTCCGTATGGTACAAGTTCTATGAAACTTGATAATGGGGGTTGATAATGAATGTTTATTTAACATTGACACAAGTATAGAAAAGGCCTTCACATACTTTACATACATTATAATTTGTATGGTCCAAGTTCTGTGAAAATGGATGATTGTACATTTGACATTGAGACAGCCTTGGAATGGGTTTCCGCACACAGTACCATACAATCATCCTTGACCATACTAGCTTCCGTACATGTACAAGTTCTGTGAAAATTGGTCATGATTAGACACTCAACTTCAACACATAAATGAAAGGGGCCTCCACGTACTATGTGTATTTACTAGTATTATAGAATGGGAATCTCCTAATAACTCTCATATCTCAATCGATTTTCCCACAATGCATTTAAATTTACATTATAACGTACATCATCACAATTTTTATAATTTTTTTGGGGATCCGTTGCACGCAGCAACATTGGCATGGTCGAAAACACATTCGGCTGCGCCTCGTGTATTTAAACCATGCAAAATGACCTTGTGCAAACAATTCGTATCGACCCAATCAGGCCTAGGATTTTTATATTTTTCATATAGCCCTACTTGAACTCAAAACTCCTCAGATATATTTAAAGAAATTGTGTCATTGTAGAAAACTGCAAACCACGCGATCGAAAGGCGAATATACTTTTCTGTTCATTTTAAATCAAAGAACAAAGTTCATCCAAAGTTTCTTTCCTACGCTTTCAATTCCGATTTAATAAACTATTGATAGATTAACACAGATTTATAGACAAGGCTATCAAAACAATTACTCATCACTGCTTCAAGTTCACATAATACCGGACAATTGGAAGAGGAACTAGCTTCACAAAGTCCAATGATCTCTTAACCTCTTGCGCGTCAGCAAACTGCTCTTATGTGCGGTTAAACCATCCACGGGATACATATAGATATACTATTTACGTGTCACGTGTTCACGTGGTGTAGAGGGGGGTGAAAAAGAGGGCGGGGTGAGAAAGAGTGACACATACAGAAAGAGAGAAGGAAAGAAAGAGTAGTGGAAGAGACATACAGACAGACAAGACAGACATACAGACGGATGTTGCGACAATACTAAACACACGAATGACAAAGGACAGTGTATTTGTAGAACTTGAAGAAGAGCTTGAAGACAATGGTGAATGCTACTGTGGAGACCCTTAGCAACGCACTGACCCGGCCTGCATCTAGTACCACAAAAGTTGTTTCCTTGTTCCTTTTCTCAACACCTCTCGCCCGGTCAGCAAGACATAAGTCATTTACTAGTACTACAAAATAGCAACACATTCCCCTGTCATTGTAAGGAAATGGATTACAGAGGCGAAGACTACAGGAACCGTGATTAATGGAGAGCCATGTTGCCATGACTACGCGCCCCATTCTGGTTTGATTTCAGAATACCAGTCAGGAATCATCTCAAAATGATAAAATTAAACAAAATCTGGACCCGGTAGTGACGACAGAATGGTTCGGACACCAAGGACGTAGCTATATATAGCTCTAAGTCATTGACCCTTCTAACTTTGCCTTTAACATGTTTAATGTAAGCATATCAAGTAGCTATGCGTTAGTGTGATTTCCGTCTTCGCATCTTTGAAATAGACTCAACCAATTGTCATGATTTATGCAATGTTTGATCGCAATATCCTATTGGTTTGGAGAATATTTGCATGCACTTTCATCATGAGATTATCAATTTGTAAGATGCTTCTGTCATTAAATGCACATGAATTAATGTTACAAAAATACAATCTGAATTCATTTTAAACTAAACATTAGGATTGATTAGAAGAAACGTAACTGTCCAACCAATTAACAACAACTTGTTTTAATGAGAAGTCTCTTCTAACGTATTTGCACTTGTCAGTTTGTGTTTGAGGGGGCGGGGTAGGTTGAGACGGGTGGCCTGAGAGGGGGTTCCCTCCCCTACAACCTCTGTGTACTGCTTGTCACTTCTGCCTGTCAGTGGGTACAAATTTGCGCCAATCATCTGATCAGCCTCGCCGACTCCCGATGGCTCCTCCGGTACATTATTCAATCAGGTCCGCAAACTTGCTTGGTACATGCGCCACCAGGGGTGCAAGCTTACCCCCTTGGCTCCCGCAAGCGGGCGGATCACACTGCGGAGCGGTGGATCGAGACGGATGAGCAGGGTTAATACAACTGGATTATTCTGACCGCTAAATCTGACCAAGGCAGTGAGCGTGCGACCTACTTTTTGACCGTTTGGATGATAGCGAACGGACAGTCCTAACGGGCCATGACGATGATAGACATCATACTTGCCAAACTGGTATGATAAACACGGCGCGGTCTTTATGCTCGCCAAGTCACATTAACCCACTCATTCCCATAGGTAATACATTGTGTTTTTATCAACATGATGATAAAGGTTAAACTCGAGCATTTTGGTGGTACTGCGTACTAGAAATTCAAATTCACTTAATTAACCCTTGTTGTTTCGGATAAAGTGCGGCTACATTGACTTTGTGCGTATTGCTTGTCACATGGAGAGTCAAAGAACAAAATTCATGATGACAATGCTAACAACAATAATGGTGAAAATAATAGCGATGACGATATTACTAACAATAGTATAAATGTTAATTATAGTGATACTAACAGAACTACTACTTCTACTGCTACCAATTACAATCACCATTGGTGACATCATTGAAAAATCACCATTGAATCCATGGAAACATAACAAACAAACACTTCGTCAGGGTCTGTTTTGCTTTCGCAACTCCACTCCTGTTCCCTTGAACTTCGGTGCAGTCATACGACAGTGTCGGTAGCCAGAGATGGTCCGAAATGGTAAGATAATCTGGGTAAAGTTTCAATTGAGCACCAATTTTCGTTTCGCCCCATGTTAGTCTTACTCCAAGGCGTAGCAGGTCGTATTTTCCGCTTAAACATCGCTGGAGGGGGCAATAACCTTACAACGACGCACGTAATACAGCCACACGGAGTGAGTGGTGAAACCCATGGGGCGGAAATGGGGTGGGGGGGGGGGGGGGAGGCACCCCATCTCTAATACAAACTGTAATAATGTGTAATTTCTCCCAGCTAAAACATTCTACATGAGTGTATAATAAGTGCTTGATCATGGCAGACAAAGTATCCAAGCTGCTCGCCCCACTCTCTCAATTCATTTTCTACCCCCCCCCCCCCTATTCCTCCCCTGCAGCCCCGTCGTGCGCGTCAATTTTTTATTCGATCCCACCCAATTTATAAAGTTACACCCGCATGGAATTATAGGATGTGGGCGAGGACCCTCTTAATCACAGCCAGCCCTAATTGTTAATTGGATATATCGCTTCTCTTGAATTATAATAATCAAAGGGGTGGTGTGTGTGTGTGTGTGTGGGGGGGGGGTGGTAAAAGGGTGCAGAGGTACCATATCGATTAATACGATAACAATACCGCCTCCCTTCCCTCCAAAATCCCGGTGCCGAAGAAGAAACACGGCTACGCCCCAAATACTGCACCTGTTCCGGTGGACACTTACGGAGTAATTACTCGTCAAAAAGTGAATCTTGGGATCCTCTTCTCGTCGTCTGTCTTGCGTATCACTCCACCAACTATCCCGCAGATCATCGCAATTTATTCTCGATTTAGATAGATTGTCACGCTTTGCATATTAGCCTCCTCGCAGACCGCTGATGGAGTTTTTTTCTGTTGCGTCCAGGCTTTCGTTTGTTTGCACTCGACATTTTCCCAATCTGTTGGTGGTGAATTGACCTTTTCGTTTTGAAACCTTTCACAACCAGGCCTTGGCAACGCCATTGACTTACTGCACATCTTCATGCCATGATAACGATAGAGTTAACCCTTACATTGCCAGCACTTGAAAACCACATCGGCTTACTGCACATCTTCATGCAAATTTTAATGAGAGAGGTAGTCCTTCCATCACCAGGCATTGTTCCAATGAGTTGTGGTTATCGTTCACATTATTAATCTGTGATGGAATAATTTATGCTGTGGCATTACAATTTACCTGGTTGGAGATGTATAACTTCAACAAGTATAGTAGTTCTCGTCATTTGTTAAACTAATAATTTCAAGTGTAGTAGTAGAGTGATTTTGTTAATGTTAATCTTCTCAATTTCATTTTTTAGATCAGAATTAGGATTTTATTTAAAATATCATCAATTATCATCACCGCTAATATTGCTACCATGATAGTCATTATTATGATTTTTATCATCACCATTATTATTATTATTATTGTTGTCATCATCATGATCACCATTATTATTATGATTATGATTATGAATTGTTATTTTCAGTGCCATCACTTTGTGTTCATATCAAAAGCGTTGGAGTTGGGAATAAGAATGGCAGTGAAAAGCCCGAGAAACTGTGCACACTGGGAAAACGCGATATTTCAGGAAGACAAAAACCAAACCGACAACCGTGCAACTACGATAATTCCTTTATAGAGAATTTCAATATTATCAAAGGTACCGAGAATTGTGCATTATATATTTTAAAAAACATGTTGTGAATGTGGTTGAGTCTTGACCAAGGCTATGTCAGTCAGCCGACGAACCCACATACATCCCTGGCCGAGAACTGATTCGATTATGGCGCGATTTCGTATTCCAGGGTGTCGCTCTATCGAATGAAAATGCAAAAGACAATCAGTTATAGGCTCAACCCGTCTTCCAGTCAAAAGTAAAGTACACTGTTGGTCATAAAGGTGGAATATTTTTTTTCACCAAATTTTCACAGCGTAATTATTACCACATGATTTGAATATGGCATTTATGGTGCATGATAACAACTTTACTTTATTATTCTGCCTTTTACACACGTTTGACAGTGATATTTTACAAGTTTATGTCCTAAGCGATGGATGTCATGAGCACAGAACAACAATGACGACAATATACAGTAAATTAAAGGATCATGAGATATTTATTTTCAATCTCTCTCAGTTTTCCAGATGACTTCTTTTTTGTGATTTCATGGACAAATTTGCATCAAACTTGAGTCATTGTTCTTACTCAGTCACTAGTATCGGGTATGTCCACCCCTGGCACGAACCAGCGCATGCAGACGTCGTGGCATGCTGTCCACTAGCTTGTTGATGACGTCAACAGGCATAGCGTCCCATTCTTCCCTCAGAGCATCTGCCAACTCCTGCAGATTTTGAGGAATGACCTCTCTGTCGTTGATGGCTCGGCCTAGGGCATCCCATGCATGCTCTATGGGGTTCATATCCGGCGAACAAGCTGGCCATGGCAACTGTACGACGCCCTCTGCCTCCAGGAATTCCCTTACTGCAGCGGCCCTGTGCGGTCTAGCGTTGTCATCCTGCAGTCGGAAATTGTGCCCATACACTCGTCTTGCATATGGAAGACAGTGGAACTCCAAGATATCCCTGTAGGCGGCGGCGTTGACGTTTCCGTCCGGAACCACCAGTGGCGTTTTCCCTCCATAATGGATGCCGGCCCATATCATCACTGAGCCGCCTCCGCCTTGAGTCGTCTCGTGGATACATTCATCGCGAAGGTTTTCCCCGGCTAATCGACGAACTCGTTGCCTCCCATCCTTTCGGTCAAGGATGAACCGGCTCTCGTCCGTGAAGACCACATGTTGCCAATGTCCTGGATGAAGCCTTCTGTGCTCCCTAGCCCAAAGAAGACGAGCTACTCTGTGGCGAACAGACAGGCGTGGACATTTGGTCAACCGTCGTGCTCGGTAACCATGTTGGAGCAATCTGCGATTAACGGTTGACCGGGAAACGTTGATCCCATGATATCTCCTCCACAAGCGACGAAGACGGCTCGTGGGCAATTTCCGGTTTCTGCGGCTGAAATTCAACAGTTGGCGATCATCTCTTCTTGTGGTCAATCTGGGACGTCCTGGAGATTTCCGTGGCCGCACATTCCCCGCCTCACGTTGACGTTTCAGGATCTTAGAGACTGCACTCTGTGATATCTCTAGGACTTCTGCGATATCAGTCTGCTTGTAGCCCTCCTGTCGCAGTGCTACCACTCTTTCGCGTATTGCTGTTGCCGTTGGACCAGGCATAGTCCAGGGAACGTCTCTACCGATTTTTATTTCAAACGGTACAAGGAACTCGAAAAAATGCAACCTTCTTATACACAGTGCTAAATCAGGGAAAGGGACAGAATATCATATGCATAGGCTTTTATAGTCTACAACAAAAGAATTTATTACGTAATCCAAATTTCTCATGTTATAATGTCACCTGTGTAATGGGGAAACATTATGTAATCACTCAATTACCATTTTGTCTACGCGTAGCCTTTCAAATACCAACGAAACTGTCGATTTTTATTCAAAAATATTTTATTCCACCTTTATGACCAACAGTGTATATCAAACGGCGGTTGATGTTGTTTTCTTGCCGAGATCCGTTTCATCCTCTTCCATTCATGTAACAACGGTGGTAGCCCCCTCCCCTTTCAGCCCCGTGCCCCCCCCCGCCCCCCTCCCCCCTTCCCTAGTCGCGGAAACGGGGAATCATGTAAACCAGAGCATGATCATACTTTTTATGCGATGGGTATAGTTAGTGGAAATGATCAAAGACCACATAACTACCACAGAACCATTCCAGGCCATCATATGTCCCGATCTCGTTTGATGATTCTGTTGAAGACAGGGTGTCCCATTTGCAAAAGTCTTGAAACTCGGCAGGAATCAGCAGTATACCCTACCAAAAATGCATATGAAATCTCACAATCATAGCTTCATGAACATTTTCAGGAAAAGTGGAAAACTATCCTTGTTTACGTTTGAAAAGCACCGACCATAGTCTAAATTTATAATCGTATTGTCCCTGTCAGCGAGCGATTCGGGCATTGCTCTCATTGAACGCATGCATTGTTTAGCAGACGGCTGCGGACCATAGCGCACAACGGTCTCCAGTCTCTAGGCTATAGATTTTGGACGACCCGCCCAAAACCTCCTCAAAGTCTAGTGATCGCTATAATTTCACATAAAGTCAGTTTCCAGTTCTATTACTAGGAGGGAAGTTCTGATACAGTATCTTCTTCCAGTGTCCGTGGTTATTACAATATTCAAATGTTTTGACCTGCAAAGGGGACACTCTGTCTTTAAGCTGATTCGTTCAAGTGATCTTGCGATCCAACGGCAACTATGGTGGCGGTAGAGGGCGTCTGGTATGATCATGATGATTACGGGTTCCGTAATCGATCCCGTTACATATCTTTTCCATTCATTCAGTCTTTGCGTGTAGCAGCCATATCCGAACCGGACTCCATGGTGTTGAGAGGAAGCCGATAGGTATTGTGAGAAAGTCACACAGGATGCGGGGGGTATCCCTTCGATATTTAGGACATTTCTGGCCAGGACCAAAGCGTTCCAACACACAACTCAACCCCCGGTCTAGTTTTGGGGTAGGTGATTCATATTTGCTGAAATGCTCACAATCTAAATCCAAGCAAAGCACAAGCACATGCAAAGCGACATATTCGTAGCTCATACAGATCATACAGAAGGTTGGTATACAAGTAACGATGTGGATAATTTAGTTGAACCTATAGTAGGACTAAATCGTAACTTCCCTTCTTCTATTTCTTATAATGTTCACTTATGAATAGTTCAACAAGCATCAGGTTTTTGCATTTTCGACTGAAAATTTCAGGATAGTTTTTGTGGTTTAGCTATACAAAGAGATAACAGAATACGCGAAATTGTGAGTGTGTACATTATTGACTACGACTAGGTAGACGACGACGATGAGGACAACGACCACCACCTTCAGTGTTACGGCTATAGAGACAAGTCTGTTCATTTCTGATGAACTATCATGACTATAAAGTCAGAACACATGGACAAACTCATTCTCTCCTCTCTCCAAATAGGCCCACATCATGGAAGAATGGTACAGTCTGCATGGGCAGACTTAGTTGTGCTCGCAGCAATGTGAAATAAGAAACAAACTCACTTCACAGCCTCGTACTTAGACTACCACATAGACTACCACACCGTAGACGATGACCAGCGCGCAGGTCGGCTGAGACATGCCCGTTCAACTATCACATCTCTTTCCGCTCTCCCCCACATAGGTGAGACCAAACCGTCCCAAATCATGAAAATGGGTCGTTGGGAAACGTCACGCATTGCGACACATGTGACGTCACAGTGACACTTTTAACGATTTGTTAAGCCGGATTTGAGGACTAAGAACCCGGCAATGATATAATTGGTGGAGAAAATTCCAACACGTGGACCTTCTATGGCACGTCGGGATAACGACAATATAGTGGTTGAATTAATAACCGAGGCAGGAATACAGGATCTGCAGAAAGAAGTTCGAATATATTGAAGGTCGCGTGGACGCATCTACGTGCACAATTAGGCGTGTTGGTATGACAGCAGTAGCGGTAAAGCCGCCTCAATGTGAACAAACGTTTAGTCACTTCACCGACGGTTCGCAAAACGCGTGCGAAGCGTGACGGCAACCGGAGTATCGCGTAGCCCGGGCAGGCAGCCGGGCAGGCAGAATGTCAAGTGTAAGTGGTAGTGGGGGCTTCGCGCACTCCCAAGCTTAGAATAACCGGCGAGACACTTCATAAGGAGAGAGATATACACTTACAAATCTTAAGACACGTATACAGCAGGAATACTCCCGTCTTAGTGAAACAACACTTACTGCAAGACTGGGACAGCGTGTCAGGCAGTAGTTAAGATTAAACAAATGAACTCTAATCATGTTTTGTTTTCATTATCACGTATTATACTAGACTTCTTCCACTCATGCAACAGAGTGCTCTCAAATTAGTCATAGACATACAGCCGAGGAACTGTTGGCATTTTCGCCACAGATCCGATTGATCATGGTTGTCGTTTTTTTTAGGTTTGCGACGTTTCTGTTCACAAGGCAGGCACGACTTTTTGACACGATTTCAATGGCATTCAACTCGTCTCTGCTGAAAAAGATATGAACAAATCCATTGATATCACACTTTTTTGTATCCGATGTAACACACGTGTAAGCATTTCATGCAGTAATTGCGTGACTGAATCGTCTGAAGGTGACCAAGTAGTTGACTTTACATGATATTGGTTCCCATGGTGACGTCATTAGAATGGTTGTTCCATGATTACGGGTCCCATTAACTTGACCACTTCTACTCATGACCTTTGACCTAAACTGCAACCTGAGCCTGAAGGGACGACGTCGCCTTTCACCCACACCTACAGCTTGATTAACCCGTTCACGCCTGCAACACAGAAGGCTGACGTCATCCTGAAAGACAATCGCACCTGTCACCCGTGGACATTCCAACGAGACAGGCACTCACACCTACCTGGTTCCGGCTGGCGTCCCGCTGTATGTTTGCATTTATAATAACAATAAGAGGGGGGTTCCCAATGGGGTTCCCCCCTCGCCTCCTTCCTTCACCTGGGTAATAGCTGCCCAGGTGTTGAAGGTTAAGATACCAGTGAAAAACATTCCGAGGCACAGATAAAAATGATTGGCCGCTAGAATGGGGTCTCGCGCCCGTCAAAATAATGAGGCCATGCTTACCAAGAGAGGAGGAGACAGAGTGAGTAACAGAAAGAGAGAGAGAGAGAGAGAGAGAGAGAGAGAGAGAGAGAGAGGGAGGGAGACAGACAGACATACAGACAGACACATCGACAGACAGACAGACAGAGAGAGAGAGACAGACAGAGAGAGAGCGAGATAGAGAGAGAGAGAGAGAGAGAGAGAGAGAGAGAGAGAGAAAGAGAGAGAGAAAGAGAGAGATATCATGATGAATAGACAAAAGCTGTGTCGGCAAGTGATCATCATGTTGTTAAAACGTATATCCTTTACTACAAAAGTACAAGTGCGAACGATTGATTTGTGACATTGACATATATATTAGACATGTTAGACGCGGTTCATCTAAGGGGTTTATTTCATATTTTGTTTTATTTCATTAGTATTGTTTGAGCCTTAATTATTCGCCGATTTAGTCCTTGCAGGTTAAATAAGATGACAAATTGCGAATAAACTGTAGCGTGATGTCACGTCGGGCAAATAACCCAGTTTTGTCGCCCTTTCAAACAGTTTCTGCAAGTCCAATAGGAAAAGGGCACATAAAACTATCACTTCTGAATTTCCTCAGATTTTCTCATATGTATCTATGGACCTTGAAAGAATCATAACACAAGATAAGTAAGAATACATTTCGCATCATGACACTGGTAATCTCACTGAAATCTGGATATGTTTCTTTTGTTATTTGGTTGCGCCTAACCAATTAGTCATAGATGATTGCCTCGCGCGCCCTTCAAGCTAATAGGTCCGTCTGGAGAAGATGGTATATGCGACATGGAACCTTAATATAGTAAACTGATCATCGATTTATAAATGTTGCATAACGGTACATAGAGTAGACTATAAACATTGACGTAGTATGATATGATGCAATGCTACAGGGAATATTAGTAAATCCATCATGACCTTAAGCTTTTATACCAACATCTTTAAGAAGAAAGGCAGGATAACATAACACCCAAAAGTGCCGACAGAGTAATAGAGTCGTTATACGATTTAATCATCATCATTTGATCTCTCCAATGACAGACTTAGCGATCCTATTTTTATCATCTTCTTAGGGTGATGTTTCTCCAAGCATCTCGATCTTTAGCCAACTGCTTAATCTGTCCATACCCCCCTACTACAGACTTTGCGATTGCATCATCAAAGGAGGATTTGTACGGGTTACCTTGCGTCTTCCTTCCCTTCAAACGACTTCCCATGACTCGGATCAGTAAAATGTGATGTAGCATTATGCGCCCTGACCAATTCATTATACTGCCTTCTACTGATTGTGACCAGCTACATACGCCCCGACTGAACACGATCTACCTCAAAATGACATGTACTAACGTGACTTCGGAACTCATTGGATAGTATAACCGTATGAAGCGTAGCTATCTGTTGGTACTCGACTAGTTGAGTAATTCTCATGACGACAGACAAAGCAAACTGCCAGAAACGTCGAGACTGATACTCTCTCTTTTTTTTTTTACTTGAAAGAAACCGACAGTTGATTGCAAAACTCATCACCCTGAGCACCCGTTTCTTTCTCTTCTTATCTGTATAGACCTGGGATGAAGCGGAATGAAAGGAGAGGAAAGGAAAGAGGATGCGGGGGGGGGGGGGCGGAATGAGGGATTGTAGACATTGAACGTTACCAAGGACGCTGCGGCAACTAACCCAGTCAGTCTTTGACAGACCTAAACACAGTATCCTGAGTGTATCGAGTTCAAAACATCCGTGTTCTGATCCGTGTAAAAATCAACGAAAAGAAAGCGCATGTTCTATACTCATTATACGGTCGGCATATTCACGTCATTATGTATATGTTCAACCAGAATGTTCACGTTAATGGATTTCAACGGAAAAGCGTGTTTTGATATCCAGTGTCATGATTTGATTTCAAATTTACATAACGGCTTTCTAGAGGTTAAAGTAACCCTTAAAGCTCCTGACAGTAAGTTGTTACCGCGGGGTACAAATCACTTGTGTGCACTATCTCCACTCCCTGTGGAGCACCTCTTATTGTCTGTCATGCTCTACTAGAAATAAATTAAATAGGTTTAATTGATATTTTAAGATTGAAGGGATAGCTCACTTTGAAATTACGTTGGGTTTGATAAAAGCAGAAACATGAAAAAAGCATATGTGAAGGTTTGACGAAAATCTGTCAAAGGATGATCTTTAAAAAATCTAATTTGTGAGGTCACGTGCGAACGAGGTGCTCTCCCATATGTCGTGTGTTGAATGATCACATGACTTGCATTTTTTTTTGATGAAGGTATAATTTAATTTCATAGAAGTATGTGTGCAAAAACGTGTTTCTCATGATGTTTGAAATGCACAGGTAAAATGATACCTATCTTTTTGAGAAAATCGACATTTAATAAAAATGTACACAATATCTGGGAGAGCATCTCGCACGTGACGTCACAAAATCAAAACTTTAAACAATCATAATTTTTATCCTTCGACGGACTTTCGTCAAACCTTCACTACTATGTTTCTTCTTTTATCAAAACCAACCTAACTTCAGAATGAACTATCCTTCATTAGGTTGCGTATCTTCTGGTTCCGAATTTAAACTTGAACTTCAAAGAAACGTATATTCAGTATTTAGAAAGTGTTATGATTTCTTTCACATTCTAAAACAGAGTAGATAACCATTGTGAAAAGCAGGTTATGTGTTTTAAAAAACTATTTGAACAGTATGACATGCTTCGATTGAGTGGCTACATCATAAAAAATCTTTGTTGACGCTGTTTGTATGTAATCATATTCCAATATACTTCATCTTTATCATGCAGTATGTATTTGAAACCACTGTATGTATCATCATTCCAAAAGAAATCATTTTCAGTTCGATTACATGTACATTATATTGTTGGACCTCTAACCTTCCAAATTACGTGCCATCCGCATGAGATATCGACACCAACATCTTTATTTCCCAATTTTCTTATCATCGTCACAATTAATATTTGTGTCCCAATAATCCTTAAATTTCATGTAAGAAAGTGTGAGAAAAACGAAGTAAATCATCACATTTTACGACTTGATACACGCACCTTATGTTGGCTTACGCCCTCTCTCGACGCAGAAAATGCTAGGACGAGACACGCATGTATTGCGCGTAGCACAATGCAGTACATATCAGGCTAGTAGTGAGGGAAAAGGTGCTATCGATCGGTGGGTAAGTCCGCAACGCATCTTGAAACCCTCCGCTCTCCTCTTTCTTAATATACGTCGTGACGATGACATCTTCTCAGGTCCATTGACATATTGATTGCTCACACAGTGCAACTATCAACGGCTTGAAATATAACAATTTAGACTGATAAACACCCACATAAACAGCATTCCACCGTACGACTTTCTCCTACTCGTCTTGAATGGCGGGAGGGAAAGAAAACGCTGCGTTGCCATAGCAATCTGATACATATTTTGCTTCGGCTCTCGAGACTAAAGGTTTGATTGTATACCTGGGTAAAAATTGATGTTTTATCTCTCTTCTCTCTCTCTCTCTCTCTCTCTCTCTCTCTCTCTCTCTCTCTACCCCCTCTCTCTCTCTGGCTGTCTCTCTCCCTCTCTCTCTCCCTCTCATCCCTTCTCTGTCTACCTATTTTCTCTCCGTGCCCACTCATTCCTCCTCCCCTTTTCTCTTTCTGTCGTTTGTTCTGGAGAATGGCGGGCAATAATCCGATCAGTAGGCATTCTAAGGAACATCGTCGAAGCTTAGATCGTTCAATAGTGCTGTCTATCTCCATGGCCATTTCTTCACAATCATGTACACTTCATCAAAACTAACTCTGCGATACACAATGCGTAAATACTGTACACTTGACTCAACTCTCATTCCCTCAAATGGTATAAGCCCCACAAACCCCTCAACGCATTATACACGCTGTAACCATGTTGGTGTGGTAGGCTGTTTCCAATCGTTTAGCTGGTTAGGAGAACATACCAGATACCACTGTATCTATACCACTGACTAAGGTGTAGCAGTCACGTGATCACGCTAGGTCACGGTACACAGGTGGTTCAGTACAACACAAACCTTATAATGCCACATGATATATACGTCCATGAATTTGGCATACCATTCTATTTAAGTACCAAACGTGGACAAATACAAAGCAGATCAGGGATTTTCTCTGCATGCATTTGATAAAGAATGTGTTTTTATTCAGACGCTCTGGAATTGAGCAATATTGAGACGAGAGCTAATTTTCGTCCTAATTGTTGGCATTCCTTTATTTTTTGTTGAAAATATGCGCTATTTCTGTCTTTCCTCTGACGGTGATTACCGCAAATAGGGGTATTATTTGACATTTCATTATCACGACTCTGATCGACGTTAAGGCCCACCTTTAAATAATGTGCAATAACCTTTCGGTACTCCGTGACGTTTATAGAGCATGCATAGTCTCGACCCAGGCGTTTTAAGAAAATGATAATGAATACATTTCGGAGCGACGTATATTGCATCATCAAAAATGACATAGTGATGATCATGTTGATATGATAAGATATATTCACGAGAAAACATAAACTAATTGAAAGACAGTTACGCGGGAATATTTATGGATATTCTGTTCGAGCGGATAATTCAACTTGGGTTTAGGGGAAAGACTACTGGCGGTCAGAGGCGGAACAGAGATACATCCGTAATGCTTTCCTTCCGCTTGTGATGTACAATATGAAGATAGCAAGTGCAGTGTCAAATCCAACATTCTGAACACCAACAGGTTCAACAGTTATCGATACAATATGTTGTTTTTTTCAATAATATTTATCTACACTGTATATAATAATTTCAGTCTCGTCACGAAGTTAACTTAACGCTTTTATAATGCTTTTAAATGTATCCTAGGACGAAGAGAATAAATCTGTGAGACAGAGGGATATACGTAGAGAGAAAGAGAGAAAGAGAGAGAGAGAGAGAGAGAGAGAGAGAGAGAGAGAGAGAGAGAGAGAGAGATGAAAAATGGGTACGTAGACACAGCTTTAAAAAAATATTTTAAAGATTTTCGTTATCAAGATATAAAATACATGGAAATAGTATTTCACTCACCACTTCAAGTGACCTCCCCATTGATGATGACGATGATAGCGACGACGACGACGATGATGAGGAATGTTGTTCATTGTGATGGTGATGGTGGTGGTGGTAGTGGTGATAGTTGTGATGATGGTGGTGACGAACAATGTTGTCGTCGCCTTCGTAGCGAGCGTGCTCCTGACGTCCGACTTCGTAGGAGTGCCGATGACGATATCGAGCCGGTGGTTGATCACAGTGTGGAGACTTGACGCTGCAGGGGCATAGAGTGTGAAGGCAGGGGACTCTCGAGTGTACCCACTGCTCCCTCGAAGTAGATTCGGTGCACGCTCGGCCTTCCTCCATCACTCCGCGATCGTCGTCGATCTCCACTCACGATGACGAAGACGACGATGACGTCGGGCAGGAGTCCTCGGCGCACAGCTCGCGCCAAGCCACAAGACTCTGTCGCCACCGTCTGCGAACGGGCGAGAGTTGTCACTAAAACCAAACCAGCGGGGAAAAAGAACGGTTACACTCTCACCTATAGAGCAGCGCTAACTCATACAACTCATCATCAGCACGATACGCTCAGATTGATAAAAACCTCTCCGCGTTTAGTACAGATGAACTGGTTACAAAATATAGATATAATGCAATCGTGGGGTACCTATGTCTCTCTACTAACTCCTCTTTTATCGGTGCTTCGTCCTTTTGAATGATTGGAACGCTGGCTGCTCCAGACGGCGTGTGAAAGAGGGAGAGGGAGAGGGAGAGAGAGGAGAAGGAGAGAGTGGGAAAGGGGCGAACAAGAGGACCGCTGGTAAGAACAAGATTTCCAGAAGCTGTATGTTGTCGAGTGGAGACCAGCTGCAGTCACCGCTTCAGACCGCTCGACTGACGAGGAACCCTTCGACTCGAAGCTTTTTCTTCCCTCAGTTCTCCACCTCCACTTCTCTCTCTCTCCCACTCTCTCTCCCTCTCTCTCCTTGTCCCTCTGACTTCTCTCGCTCTCCCACACTGCGTGGGCAGCTAGGCCGCCATTCACCGACTGCTCTTCTGATTGTTTTTAACCACTAGCCAAGCCACCCCTCCTGTCCACCAACTTTGGTCGTTTTTATTACCTATTTCAAGCACATTTCATACCGCCCCTCTCTCTCTCTCTCTTCCCGTCTCTGTCTGTACATCTGTATATCAATGTCGGGTATGTCTATCTGTCTGTCTCTCTTTAGCTGTCTATGTTTATGTCCCACTCCTCCCCTTCTCTCCCTCTATTTCTCCCCTCTCCCCCTCTCTCCTTCTCCATGTCGATCCCTGTATGTATATCCCTCTCTCTATATATATCTCTCTCTCTCCCCGTATGTATGTTCGTATGTCCTTCTCACTGTGTTCACCCACATTTGCTCTATCTCTCCCTCTCTCTCTGTCTCCTCACCATCTCACCCATGGCTTTATCTCCCACCCTCTCTACCTCACGCTCCTTACTCCCACTGTCTGCCTATCTCTATTTTTTCTGTCTGTCTGTCTGTCTGTCTGTTGCACTCTCACATTCACCCAATCATATTTCTGTCCCCTCAATATTAGTAATAAATCTATATATAGCGGAAAAGCAATAAAGACACACACATGAATATCACCTGAACAATGAACGCACACTAACAATCTCTCTATTAGCATCATTAATTTGAATGAGATTCTGATTGCGACGAAATGGGTATACTACAATAATCATGATATCGAGTAACAAGGTAATTGTAATTAAAAGTAGTTCATTTTTGACAAATGTACCATCGCCGTCATGACGAAATCTTAACTGTTACCCAACATAATGTATACATGGAAATAATTTATACAAAGGCGCGCGCGCTCACACACACACACACAGACACACACACACACATACGAAAGCTCATACATAAACATTAACGGTATTCTATGAGAGTTAGACAGAAAAATGAAAACGAAAAAGAGAGGAGGGAAAGAGGGGAGGGAGATGTAAAGTAGGAAGAGAGAGAGAGAGAGAGAGAGAGAGAGAGAGAGAGAGAGAGAGAGAGAGAGAGAGAGAGAGAGAGAAGGATGGGGAGGGGGTATAATAGAGACAGGGGTGTACAAAAAGAGGGCACACGCCCTTCCATCGTTCCTTGTTGTCAAATTACAATATGACAGACCACACGAATCGCAGTGATACATATGGGCGCCTCCAATTTGTAGCTTCTTGGAGTCAATGGTTTCTATAATAGCGTATACTTGTATGAGACAACCGTGAATCACATTTGTTCTTAAAACGGAAACAGAAAAAACATGAGTTCAGAAGATGGAACATTGAACCGAATGCCCCCCGAGTGTTACCGGTGTGTAGTGTTTCTGTGGTGACCTTGACTCACAGCAAGGGTTGACATTGTGGGCGCAGAGGGTGGGATAATGGCCGTTTAACAGTTTGTTCTTATGACCATGACAATAAGCCAAGGTCCGTTTAAGTTCATAATGCTCTTTTAAATTGTTAAATCTATCCATCTCGCCTCCTGGAATACTGGGTTTAGTCTAAAATCTATCTTCGCCTATTGTAATCCAGCGCCGAAGGAAAGCCTCTTCATCAAGTGTCCTTCCAACTCTGTCATGCGCTGTTCTTGGCCATGTAACAACTCTCACCGCAAATGGGTCTCTCGATAGTAAAACATTGCGTGACAGGTTATTGCAAACATCCGTATCTCATTCAGACGTGAGCACATGTTCAACAGGTATTCGTGTCGCCCCAGGATCTTGTGCAATTCGACAACGGAATGTCGAAATATACACAGGTATGCATGGTATTATTGGAATAAACACCCAGAGTTATAAAAAAATAAGTGTCGTCGCGCTTCCAATAATGTCCACGCGAACTGGGAAGGTAATTCTTTATGTAAGATACTTCACGCTACTACTAGCAATCATATTTCAAGAAGTACTATTCTGGTTATGTCAGTGCACTCATTGATGACAAGTGCATAGCTGACAAGGCCAACGTGAGTGAAAATAAACAAGTATGAAAATCACAAATATAACTGCATTGAACTGGTTCTTTATCCACTTCATTTCGCAATCATGTAACAAATGGATATCGAATATAAGCTGGAGAAACGAAAATTGGTAATGGGGTATTATGAAAGGACAGGATGAACACGCACAACTGACTACGACATGATTGGAAAGCATGTCACGTATATTCTTCAGTGAAAAATAACTTGAAGGAGGCTCCAGTTTATTTAGCCCAAGCAATGGCAAGATAGAGTTCGTGTCAATACTATAAGAGCCCCAGCCACGCATGTGAAAACATGATTTTTCTCATAACATAGGCACAGCACGATTCAGACCATTCGTCCAACGACACCAGGGCACTGTCTTGTAAAGACTTACGATTGATTTGAATCGATCGCAAGTCCATTCCCCGATCTCTCATGTACAGGGTTACACTTGATATCAATCGCAAGTCAAGTTGCGATTAATCGCAATTCTTTATAAGACAGGTTTCCCGGTTCAGAAACAGTCACTGCAAATGCAATTTAATTCCCCCTCCCCCAGTCAATAAAACAATGTTTCTAATTCAAATTTCATTTAGGCATGCAGAACCAAGGGTGGCTCTGGAATTCAATTTTCTGGGGCGAACATGAATGAAGTATCAAGGAAGATTCTACACTAGAGAAAAAGTCAATATCCTCAATAAGTAAAACAATCAGTCGATAAAGGGGCCTCGTACAGAGCTCCTCACGTACAGTGACACATATTGCACCATTGAAATTAAACTTGACATCAAGAGTATTTAATAAAATACAATCAAGATGTGCTCTTCTAACCAAGCAAGGTTCTCCAGTCAGCTTCGTCTTGCTCGCAGCACAAGGAGTGCCAGCTACTCTTCATGGAATAAAAAAGAAAAGAGATTTATGTCAAAAGGTATACTTTATGAATCTACGCAGATATCATCGTTTTGAAACCTATACACTACTGATTCTGTGCAAACTGCACTGATCACAATAGTTAAACATACATATAAATTACATAAACTTTATGTGTATTTATTTGCAGCTAGCCGTTATTGTTTATCTGATAATAACTAATTGTTTTCGAGAGGGCGACATAGTCGAAATATTATGTACTTCTTTGCGTCCCAGTTAGTAAAATTGGCTTGAACAAAGCAGAACAATCCGAGAAACAAATTTGGTAATATGTCTTACGGAAGTACTGTCTCCTAACCTTCCACAGTGGGCTGTGTTTGGCAATGACGTACTGTACGGAATTGGAATAGTTTCAGTGTACCGTGTTTAAACAAGACAGCGCCAACAGCATGACTCATATACTTCTAGTTAACGCGTGAAACAATGACAAATTTTCTAAACATAACTTTAGTAATAATAGGTTTGATTTTTAGTGTTTCTTTGATTTGTCTTCTTAGATTCAAGGCAACAAAATAGTCAGGGGGCCATCGTACTTGAGTGGTCGGTCTGCTCTGCTACACGTTTTGTCGAATAAACCCTTCTTGCCCCATCGACAGGACTGTTCTATGGCATTAACATGCAATTCATTCTGCAGAAACGAATCGAGACAATCGGAGAGCTCACTGATTCTTCACTGATTCTTGAATTGTTGATCGATTCTTTATGCGCCATTTTAACCAAAAGTAATACACATCGATCCAATAGCTCAGCATGCGTTCTGACTCGCAAAGAGATAATCGATCATGACATCCAATCACTCTTTACCCCACCTGTTAAATGAGTATTCCACATCACCATGGTTACCCTGCCTAATATATAATAAGCCTGTCTTGTTCTATTTACATATCCAGTACTTCGCATCATCATCCTTTCAATCCCTCACTCTTACATGAATACAGCATTTTCTCATTCATTAAATCAATCAATCGATCCATCCATTAATGAACCATTCACATTCGTTCATTAAATCAATCAATCGATTAATGAATCATTCACATTCGTTCACTAAATAAATCAATCAATCCATCGAGTAATAAACCATTCGCATTAGTTCATTAAATCAATCAAACGATTAATTCGTTCATTAAATCAATCAATCAATCCATCGATTAATAAACCATTCACATTCGTTCATTAAATCAATCAATAAACCCACTGAGAAATGAACCACATGCATTTATTAATTCTTTCCAGTAATCAATATATCATTAACCCACAAACATTTAACTATCGAATTGATTCATCAATAATGATGCGTTCATTCATTAGCACCAACCTTTCCATTCACTTAGTCATGTATTCTTTCTCCCCCACGATTTGAAGATAAATCATTCCGTAACAAGTGTGCTCTTTTAGTCAATGAATTTCATCTCACACATTTTGCACATTCGTAACAATACAACATGCAATCATAATTAAATGGTAGTAACCATGGTAACAGGAGTCCAGGGCCCCAGGGCCCTGTCTTTGAAAAAAGTTGCAATTGATGTAAAGTGATCGCAAATTTAATCCTCTATTATCTACTGCACGGGGTTATGATTGATATAAATTGCAAGTAAAATTGCGATCAAGCATAAATCTTTATAAGAAAGGGCCCATATTTTTGTCCTGACCCGCTTCTGTTCTATAGCATGTAGTATGTAGTATGTTGACTAGGATTATGACTAAGACGAGACTATCTTTGAAAAAAAAAATTATCCGCGTTATATCTACTAAATACTTGCGTTATCAAACATAGATCTTAGGAATCATTCGCAAAAAAGTAATCTTTGAAATGTTAATATTTCATCCGCATCCTATCTAATAAATCCTTGCTTTATCAAACATACATCTCAGAAATCATTCGCAAAGAAATGATCTTTAATTAACATTTCATCCGCGTTATATCTACCGAACGCATGCTTTAACAATGTTAGAAATCATTCGCAAAGAAGCGATCTTTAAAAAATGAATATTTCTTCCACGTTATATATACTAAATCCTTGTTTTACAAACATGCATCTTAGAAATAATTCACAAAGAAGTGATATTTGAAAAATTAATATTTCACCCGCATTGTATCGACCGAATACGTGCTATATCAAACATGCATCCTCCAAATCATTCGCAAAGAAGTCATCTTTGGAAAGTTAATATTTCATACGCGTTCTATCAACCGAGTCCGTGCCTCAACATTAGCACTCATTCACAAAGAAGTGATCTTAAAAAAAAAATATATTTCGTCCGCATTACATCAACCGAATCCGTGATATATATATATATATATATATATATATATATATATCTTAGAAATTATTTGCAAAGAAAATGAATTTGGAGAAATTAATATTTCATCCGCGTTATTATTCGAATCCTTGCTTTATCAACCATACATATTATAAATCATTCGCAAACTGAACATTTCCCAACAAAAACAAATGACAGTGCGTTCTTCTACGTCGTTCTACGTCAGAAGAAGATCCGGGCAGATTAACCGTTTGTGTGCCACGGAAAACACTCCGTTATGGGAGTTGTGTGCATTTTCTATGCACAAATGCTTCAATGGCGTTCAAAGAGTTAAGACGCTCTACAAAAAGGTGATATATGTGGTATAGTTTGCTGCTCGTAAACAGCTCTAATTATATTATATTTTGATCCAAAGTCATGAATAAATTTGTTGAATAGAAGGTGCAAGTAGGAAATTACAAATTACACGAGGTATCGCCTAGAGTAGCAGGGTTACGTGACACATATATTGTCATCCACAGCTAAGCTATCTATTGACAATCCTAATCTCGCTTTAATGAATGAATATCCCAAGACAGAGAGGGAGGTTACGGAGGAGACTTTGCTCAGATTAAGGACCACTCGGACTAAGAGAATAAGACGTAACAGAAACCTTCGATTTATCTCTTGTTTTTCCTTTGACATGATTTAATATCATAAATATTTACAGGAAAAGCGGATTCCATTTCCGTTATCATACACCTTTCTCAAATTGGATATCTACCATTTGTTTCCAAGAACATAATGCTTCTTATAAATCCATCTGATTACACGTGACGTTGTACCAATAAGTTCGGTTGATTTTACTTCACTGCTCAGCTAAAGATACCAAAGGAAATTTGAATGAAAAAGACACGACGATGTAACCTGTATACATGGGCCTGTATTCACAATGTGTTTTTTCTTAGATAGCGTCAAGAGGAGACTAACTCTAGTTATACCACTAACACTGTAATAAAACAACATGAAACATTGTTATTGATTAAATGTAATTGATTTATCCTCGGAGTCACTATGGTAAATTGAGTTTGTCCGCATAATGATTACAGCGAATGATTGGAATCACCCACAGTTGTGATTCTGTGATGAAGATCAATGAATTTGTGACAGCATCAGATGATTTCCGCCCTACTTTTGATTAGCCTACATTTTGTATGCATCCTAAGTTAAACCTGCGTTTGGAATGCGTGCCATATGGTATATAGTTCATAACTTAATCTATTGTTGTTGCTTTTATAGGGGAGGGGGATGGTGTTGTTTTATTTCTGATGAAAAAACAGCTCGACAATAATGTAGACAAATGCTAATCATGTACGAGAAAAATAAGACTATGTGACGTAGTCCACTGATTCCGATTCCAACCCTTGTTCTTAATATATCCCATCATATGAAAACTCACGATAGTTTGAACAATTACTTGACATTATAAACGATTTGACCAGCATTTATGATGCCCATTCTTTATCACTTGTGTGAAAACGCACACACATTCAAAGTTAAGGTCTGCAAGAAAACAGGCATTATAGATGACCCCCCCCCCCCCCCCCCATCACATCAAAACAAAGATTCGGCGAAAGATATCAAAGGAGGAAAACACATTTTTAAAACAGATTTTCGATGAATTAACTGTAAAAGATAAGGAAGGGAAAGACAAATCTAACTAAATCCGAGGCGTTCTAGAATTTGTGAGGGGTTGATTTTGCGTCCTTCCGAAATGGCAACCGATGTCGGAACGATCTTCTTTCCGCTCGAAATAGCCGCGTATCTCTCACTTACCAGAATCCCAGGTACGACTGTGACGTCATAGTCAATGTTGGTGACGTCACCGCCGGCGGAAGGAGGTAAGGCAGCGGGAGAACATATAGCGTTTGGCCGCAGAACGCGTTTGCGCACTGCTAGCATGAAGTAGTGCTTTGAACTCGCGCGCGCGGTACATACAAGTCATGCACAGTGTATGCGCTATCATAATAGTACCCGACGCCTCCATCAGCTCCACGGTATGGGCTGCAAGCGACCACCGACTGCTCCGATCAGATTGAAAGGACAAAGTGCACGGGCGTCAAATACGAACACAGGCGTGTGGCCGTCCGTACGCGGTGTTCTACAGCAATATGTAAAGAAACATAAACAACATAAAGAACAACAACATCCCAGCATGACCGGTTTGTAGACGTAATAGTTCAATGTCATTTATACGGAAGTCATCTCTAGTCGGGCCGACTCGCTCTGTCAGATCGTACAAATATCACGAGAGCTTACCCTACTAATAACATTAATCAAAATAATGACATTAGGGAACAAAGCCGAACGAAGGAAAATTGCGACGGGTGGGTGGAAATTAATCAGTCTTGAAACGGAGGAGAGGGTATATGACAGTATCTCATTGGGCTATCATGGTCCGCCGTGGCGCAAGCCTGATGCTGATTTATTGAATGAGTAGCAGTGGGAGGAGACCATAAGCGTGATAAAAGGAGGGGTGTGGGAAAGAGAGAGAGAGAGAGAGAGAGAGAGACAGAGAGAGAGAGACACACACACAGACAAACAGAGATAATGATAGTGAGAGAGAGAGAGAGAGAGAGACAGAGAGACAGAGAGAAACAAACAGACAAACAGAGATAATGATAGTGAGAGAGAGAGAGAGAGAGAGAGAGAGAGAGAGAGTGAGACAGAGACAGAGACACGCACAGGCAAACAGAGAGAATGAGAGAGAGAGAGAGAGAGAGAGAGAGAGAGAGAGAGAGACAGAGAGACAGAGAGACACAAACAGACAGAGAGAGGGGATAGGAATATAGATAGAGATAGAGAGAGCGAGTGGGGGGGGGGGGGGGGGGGGACTAACGAGATAGAAGTGTAATCATACCGAGAGAGATATGCACACAGTGAGTGGTGGGGTGTGAGAAATATAAATTTGGTATAAAGAGATAGTTAGAGCGGGCACACAAATATCGACAAATTTAATGAAACTGATCTTAGAGAAGCATAATATACATCGAAAGAAGATATAAAGGAAAATAACAATACTAATATACACGATACAATATAAAAAAGCAAACTAATGGAGAAATAGGGAGAAAGACAGATTAACGGGTTGTAACAAATGAGGAGGTGGGGTGGGGGTGTGTGTGCTATAAGAGCCATCATGTTACCTGCATGTGAACCATACATGTTGCTTAGTCACGTTCATGATGACTCTGCATGTTATGTTAAACACACACATAGGTAATGGTTCGTATCCACAAAGGTGTTTTAACTTAATACGTGCACTAAGCGTGGACTAACTTTAGGGGACGCCAAATCGAACAACATAAAGCATTATAGATTCACTACCATTGATTTTGTCCTCGGAATCACTACGGTTTATTGAGGGTGTCCACATGATTATTACAGCGAATAATTGAAAATTACGCACTGTTGTGATACTGTGATGAAAATCAATGATTTTGTGACACCATCAGATTATTTATTTCGCGTCCCATAAATCTGTGCTAAGTACACAGTGTAACTTAAAACTACCGTAACGGGCCTATGTGGATATTAATCTGTTTGGCACTCGCCACGATTGAAAAATATGAAACTCCGATAGTAATATGTGAATCAAATTAAATAAGGAAAATTAATGGAACAAATTGGCAAATGTTTCAGAAATATCCGGCCAATCATATCGAAATTATGATTTTTAAAATAAAACAATGATTCCTTTCACTGAATTTTGATCACCAATTTGATGGGCAACTCCTTTGGTCTGTGATGATTATAAAATGTACGTAATTTGTATGATTGTTGCGTACAGTGCGTTAATAAGACAATACATGAAGTGACCAAAAGTGGATTTGAACAGCAAGATGACGGGGCTATTGATTTAAATTTTTAACTCTGTTTGCCCGAAAAATCCGCCGCTTTGTGGAAACGGTTAAGGGAATGAATGGCGCATAAATAGTTAGCACAAACAAATCTTTAAAATAAACGCCTGATTTTCCCCGATGTTTAGCCAATGCCTTACTATGACTAGTGTGTTTTAAACCAAAATCAATTCAAGACATATTCATGTTTGCATCCGCCTGTAAGTTAATGGCTCTATTTTGTACCTATATAATATTTTACATTCAAGTGCCTCCAGTGCGTCTTCATCTTCATCTTAAATGTTTTGCGGAACTTTTACGGCTCGATATCAAAATACCAACGTAGGCATGGTGGAGGGCCGTCCAGCTGAACGAACGCACACTGATTACATGTGAAATGTTTAAAAATAGCCCGACTGTGGCAGCTAGACAGGGAGGCAGAGGAATAACGATGGGATGAAATAAAGTAATAAGGCAAAAACGCCTTCTTCTATTCTCATTGATTAGTCCAATACCATGGATGATATTTTCCACGATTATTGGGAGCGGGGAGATACAAGCTTGACATTTCGGAAACAAATTGTGATTAGATTGAGACGTGGGAGGTACAAATGAGAGGCAAGGAGAAGGAAGTAAAGATACCAAGAAATAAAAGGCTTTGGAGATAATAAATCTGTACGGAAAATGAGAAAAATAAACTTGTTTGCGTAATCCGTAGGCATGAGGATGTCTTTAGAAAGAGCAAAAACAAATACATGATAAAAATGAACTTTCGAGCCTTAACAAAATGACTATGTTTCATTAAAATGACCGATGACCTGTCGTGCAGTCAGTGATGGGTTCAAAAAATATAACCTGATTGTTACTGGCCGTGAAGCAAGATGATTATATTGCTTACATGAAGTAAACGATATAAGACAAACTAGAACTTTGTACAATGTTACTTAGGAATAAACACAGTTCTAGAGACAACCACCTTGTACATATTGCACATGTCAAACAGGCATTTCCGTGAAGGTGAATGCATGATAAAATTTATTCAGAAGGGTGAAATAAACCAAGCTGAAAGAAAACAAATGTATATAAAATAAATAAAATCAGAAAATAAAATGCAATATGAAAATAGATATAGTGATGCTAATGTTATATAGCTGTAAAATTAATTGCAACATTACGTCAAAAATATCAAAACAAGATATACATGTTGGCAAGTAGTTTCCAGTTATTGAATAAGTGGAATATAATTGATTTGATAAAACAATCAGTGTGTTGATAATTATCATATGTCAAGATAAACTCTCAATTGGCACGACGACAGTCTTTCAATTCTGTTGTTTATTACATACTCCATTTATCAATCTAGACCAAGAGGTGAAAGTGGAAATAACATCGATACGAGAAATAGAGACAAAACCAAAATGAAACCAGAATTGAATTATTTGACGTTTTTTTTTTATATTTGCACCAAAAATGTCTCATGTGTAATTGGTCGTGTTTCCAGACGTGGACACCAAATCGGAAAATTGCCATGGACGTCATAAGGGAGGATGCGTGATTTCATTGAATGTAACAGAGAGAGTGAGAAAAGGCTCACATTCCGTGAGAATGCCCCCTCGGCGCTGCGTTTATCAAAACCACGAATCACGTGACTGCAGCAGCCCGCACGGCGACCCACATCCCGTGCTATAAATAACACAATCCATAACCAGTCCATATATAAATATAAATACATGTATATATATATATATATATATATATATATATATATATATATATATATATATAAACGCATACACTGTCCCCAACCATTCGGGCCCACCTGCAATCAATGCTAATTTAAAAAAAAAAAAACCCACAAATTTTAGAGTCACATTGATCGTTAGGCAACTCCTTGGTTTCAAATTGAATTGAATCCATCAGTGGTTAGGTTGCCGCGAGTTGAACGTTTGTCTAAGTTTAGTACACATGATAGGCAGTGCTGTATTGAACCAGCAATCTACAATGTCTCCTTCGCGTCATCGGTTCGGTTAATTTGCTTCCCCCTTGTTTGATGGATGATGTCATCCTATGTTTTTCTTTGCCTTTGTATTAAACTTGCCTCACTGGTGCATGGGGAGTTAGTGGTTAAGCGTCATCTTTGATTGAGAGGCCAATGTGGATTTAGAACTATGCAAAAACACGTCCTTGCACTCGGCTGTGTATTTCATCAATAAACAAGCCCATATAAAGGGAAGCCGTACACAGGATTGTTGGACGTATTGTAAACATTCCTGGCCTCTACAATCACGAATCAACTTTCCCATTATGAAAATAATTCCAGTTCTAATTCGATTACTAAAATAAATACATTCAAAATATTTCATACTTGATGAAACTATTATGTGCTTAATTGAACTGTTATTACAACTTAATTCTGACCTCTTTAATAAAAACGAATCCTGGTACAATTGACTCAAATTTTCAACGTCTCACGCTATCCCAACAAGTATCAATTTGTTTCGGAAGATAAGCACGATTTATTTGGTCTTGAAATTTGAATTCCCGAGTAGCTTTCAGAAAATCTAATAACTAAGCATAACGAGATAACTCGATGTATTATATCACAATGTAACTAAATAGCGGTTATACGCTCGTCATTAGAATAAAAAAAAGGCCCAATATAAGCCGACGGTCCTGTAGCCATTGTGACGTCATAGCGTTGTGTTCGCCCTAGCTCGTCTTTAGCTCTGAGCATCACGGGAGCACGTGATCACGAGGTGAGCTCCTTGGCATTTTGTCATGCTTACAGCGCGCTGCAGCGTGGCAAAACCTATGGCCTATGCCACGAGTGCAATTCAGTACCAGTAGTACACGCATATGAAATGAAGCACCATGTTGCACCGCACAAGAAGGGTTAATTCTCTCTGACGCATGACGTGAAGGTCACTATGCACTATGTCTATTACCAGTGCAAATAACGCAACACGACGCAGTGCCTTGGTCCCCACGAGGGTACATTAAATAGTGCCACTGATCTCAACTTTAATCAGTTATATAAACACCCAGATTCATCAGGGAACAAGGGAGCTTGTTACGTGCGGTTATTAATCACTAAGGATCCCCATTGGGAATATAAAAGATCAATAGTCACTCCGGTAAATATGATAAAATGTATCCCGAGTCACGCGTTACGTCATACCCTGTTATCATATTGTACACACGCGCTCCAGGACGGAACTATGAGTTTGGCGGCTTTCTGTACAATCTGTTCAGCCGTGCACGTACACCATCTTAGTGAGATATGAAATCATCTAGAACGGTTGTATGCACATCTGAAGGCGATCTAACCGCCATTAAAACAGATTTAACGGTTAAAAAACCCACCTACAATATAATTACCCGTAAGAAGCAAACACACACGCATGGTTAAAACATTATTTTTTTTTAAAGTGGAAAAAGAGCAATTGCCAATTATAAGGTTTCTCAAAATAGGTATGTAAAAGTCTGAAACGGATAAATTGCTAATTAATGCAAACACCATGGAAGCTTTACGAGATAATAAACTGAAAGTTGTGAATGACGTCACTTGCTTGGCTCAAAAAGGCAGTCGCCACGACCAAAGCTTCTGCGGCAAGTACCCTATGGGATTTGCGTGTTACAGAAATAGTTGCAAAGGCCATTTAACTACGTATGCAAAGTTAATGCAAGTTTACTACACAGTTGGCCCGGTATTACGCGCATTTGCGCTAGCGCAGTATGTGCGCGTATGAATTACGCGTCATTGTCAACAATGGTGGCCCTCTTGAACGTGTGATTCTACGTCTTATGTAACACAATAATTTAGTCTACAACTATTGGAAAACAACCTATAAATGCTGCAACAACATGTGGCAATTATCTTGGGAAACACGGTTTTGGAGTGGAGTTGAACTCCGTTGGTTAGAACTTCAGGAGATGTGGCGAGGGGCAAGTTGAGGCAAAGTGTGATGTCTGGGACCGAGTCTGCTGGCTAGCTAGCCGGTAAACGGTAGTTACGTTCGATCTAACAAGTTAATCATTAGAGTCTATGTTACACAAGTTATGTCTAATACTTGTTAATAGGTAAACTATTATAAGCGACCCATCCCACAGCAAACTCACTTTTGGCTAGACCTAGTCCAATTCTGTCTTCAGGTCTTAGCCTAATAACGTTCAGGTAAGTTCAGATATATTTTGATTCAATTTTGTGTTCCCATCTTATATATCACATATACATACTAATTATCGTTCACTATACAATATCATTCGTATACATAGATTTCGAATTTCTATTGTGCGTTAATATTTCAATTCGGCCTGCGGACTCATTGAAATATAAACGCAAATTTGAAATCTATGGACACTCATAATATGGTATAGTGAACTCCTTAGCATGCACTATACGTATAATATAAAATGCACAGGAAACAAATAGTACTGTGTTCAATTGTAAGTATTTTCATTTTGTCAAAGTTAAACACTCTAGTCAACATAGGTGTTGAAATTTTTTTTCGCCAAATATGTTAACGATGAGGGCCAGATTTGACTCGCACTTTTGCATATTTTGGTCCTTATTAACAACGATAGTGTAAGTACATCTTTACTTAAATGCAACAATCTATCATGTGTTGTAGTTAGTAAAATCATCATACCATACAGTGCTTGGTGTTTAGCAATGGGATGGCGTGTTTCCCCCACGTTAATGCAGACATTGACAACGCCCAGTCCAGGTGTTATTGATCACGTGTCGAAACCAGGATACAGTCAGAGTCCGTGCTGCACTCTGGACTGATTTACATATCCTATCGTTACACGACACTAAATAATTAAAAATAGCTGCTTCTAATTCGCATATCGTGCATCTTGGACTTTTATAATCCGTCGTAACTCATATAAACTGCTTCCTAGCTTTCTTTGAGGTAAGTGCTCTGACGCCACCAGCGAGTCATATTTTCTTAAAACCGGACCAATTGTACCAAAAAAAGTAAAAACTTAGTAGAACAATAATGAAATCTATTCATCAAAGTCTGTTCCCTCAAGAAAATGGCCCTAAATGGGGGAACCGTGATAGAGTACCGTAGTGTGACGTCATATGGGCATGTTGTCAAGACAACTGGTTATAAAACTTTGTGGATAGAGCAAACATCGGTAATCAAAGCGGCAGTGCCCGACGCTAGCCAGCTAGACAATGTCGGACCAGTGAGAACCTCACTTCAGTACGCTATGTGTGCGACTTTATGTTTTCAGATTGCGTGCAAAAGGTGTCACAACATTATGGCGATCATATCAAAACATAAATATTGAATTATGTGAGAGTGCGGAGTGAGAAAGGTCTATGAAGCTCAAAGAATGACAAATTCCACCAACGCGTTAACCCTAGATGTTGGGACAAACGTCTGCTTAAAGGACGACCTTGCCACTCCACTATAACTTGTATACACTCATGGAGACTATAAGTCCTTCCGCGCCAGATTAGTAAATGATTCGCTCTGGGAATTATGTGCATCAAGAGCACAGCTGCATCAGTGGCAGCTATAGAGTTAAAGACCATGTTTTATATGACCCTATCACGCCCACTCACCCATCCCACTCCATCACCCACGTGTACATCAACACTCACGCATGAACCGCCAATAGGTCACCAGAAGACTCAAGGAAGAAATACTTCAGTTACCATGGTGTTTATGCTACCACCATGCTCTTATCAAACTTGCCATCAATTATAACAAGTTACTTCCAGCGTTAACAACTACTGACATCCTTGCTTTTGTTTCGATAACAATGCATTGTTGTGTGATGTTATCTAGACCATGTCATTATTGATAATCATGTTGATTAATTGATTGTAAACACGGCCCCAGAATATGCCTTAACTCTTGAGTGCCACATGTCACTTTTTACACAAATAACTCACACAATTTCCACAGAACAATAGTTTATCTGAGACACAACATGTTAATAAAGGCTTTTCAAAAGCATTGACAGACGAACGGACCGACGAAAGACAAAGGAGAGCGAAAAGGTGAAAGCTGGAAGGAATATTACGCATCACGATACCTTCGAATACCTCACATTCCTGTTGGTGGATACACCCCGGAGAGACCATGAATGACGTCTGCCATCAACCAATCAGCGGTCTGTATTTGCTCATTAAAGTACGAATAGACTGAACGGGCTGACTGCACAGAAAACATCCCCATTAATCACTATGGAACGTGATTTATCGATAATGGTCATATGCAATCATATACACCGACTCACCTGGTGCATGTATTCGCATATATAGACGTCGAGGTCAGTTCATATTCATTTTCATAAAGAAGTATTTTTGAGAATGGTTTATAAACAGGTCTGGCTAATTTAATTATCATTCGTCCCCTGGACGCACGGGAAAACAGAGAAAGCGTACAGCATTTGGGTTTGTAGGTGCTTGACTCAAAATGTGTACATACTGTACGTGTTATAATGTAGATCGCGGGAAAAAGTATTGTGCAACAGACTGACAGCGAGGCTATCACTCGCGTGGCCATCTTCCAACTTTTATGAAAGATTGTTTTTGGGAAGAGAATCCCGACTATTTACGACTCCGAGGGCCGCTGATTTATGGCCAGGCCTCCGATGGAATCATCATTTTATCGGTGTGATCTTATTCTTCAAAGATCAAACAAGTCTGTGATCAAACTGGAAAAGCCAACGTGTGATATAACAGCCGGGTGTATGCAATATCTGTCAAGTAACAAACAAGAATATGTTATATATATTTATATCATGATACATAGTGTAGTAAATAATTCTTTGTTCATCGAAAATAATTTTTTTCGTTTATTGAATCACGACAACATTACGGTACTTAATGCAATCAAATTTGCACATGAATTAAACACGTCCACATGCCCGTTATTTGATGCAATGACCATATATTTGTCTTTATTTTGAAGTGGAGGTTGTGTCAATCTGTGTAACACACTGTACCCATCTTGATGCATGAAGCATGACTAGCTTGCCTTCTTTCGTAAGCAGTGGGGTCGCCATGGCCCAAAGTGTTCCTTGTGTTAAAAACGCGAATTGGTGCTGTCGCCTTAGCCTGGCTTTCAGGCGCTCGGGCATTTCTTATCCAAACTCAGCACTTCACAGATATGGTTGCAGTCTACAGATTAATTGCTTTTCCAGTGGTTTTCCGGATCGCGCGGACGGGGAGGAGTGGCGAACCAGTATTGCTATTCATAGACCGGATATACTTGCGATTGCTTGACATAGAATTTCCTAGCACCCTGAACGCCAGACTAGCGCCTGCGTAAATTTGCGTGCGCGTATTTCACGCCGACAGGTGGAATGCTACGATTATGGAAAGAAAACAGCGCCGTAAATCATCACTCGGCATCAGCGAGCGATCACGCACTAAAACGTCTCGATCAGACGAGGCGGATCCGATGGCGGAATTGACATGCGGTGTAAACGTAAATGTTTCGCTATGTGAACTTGAATGCTATATTAAGCACTCAGGATGGAAAACATGTTTGCCATAATCTGTGGATATATGTGTTTACACTGTGAAACCTGCCCGCGCGTTTCTTTGTTTTTACCTGGATGTGACAGGTAACGTCGTAACTATTAACCTGTCGACAAATCATCGTTTTTCATACTCTGCTAGGAGAGAGAGGTAGACAGAGATAAAGACAGAGGTAGAGAAAGGGAGAAATAGAGAAATAGAGAGAGAGAGGGGGGGGGGGGGGAAGGAACATAGAGAATGAGAAAGGGAGAGAAAGAGACAGGACAGAATACAAAGATTGAGAGAGAGAGAAAGATTGAGAGAAAGGGAGAGAAAGAGACAGTAGAGAATACAAAGTTTGAGAGGGGAAGAGGAATGACTATAGAGAATGAGAGAGAGAGAGAGAGAGAGAGAGAGAGAGAGGGGGGGGGGGGGGGAGGCGAGGGCCGTTCACGAAAACTCACATTATTAGTGATATTTTTTGCGTTCACATACACAAACAAGTGAGATTTCGACCTAGGTCTAAACATCGATATTTAAATCTGATTGATTTCGATGTGTGTGAGTGCCCCTGATTATGCTCAATTCCTGAAAAGAAGTTTTATGGACAAGACATTCATCTTGCGAAGAATCCTTTTGGCAACGAAGTACTGTTATCCTTTTATACTATTTTCTCTCTTCTTCGCTATTCTAATCAACCACTCGCCCACAACGGATGTTTGAAATCCTATAATCACACAGGGAAACGGGGATTATTCTCCATCCGAAGAATATATATTGATCATGTTAAATCCTTCATGAATCTTCAATAATAACAGTGCTCTTAACTTAGCAGAGGAGGTGTACGTGCTACACGTGCTGGGCGTGATTCCAGGAGTAATGGTGACGCGTATTTTCTCATTAATACGGAAGATGCTGTAAACAGCATGAGCTACCATGAGAGTAATACAACCCGATTAAAACGCAGGTCTCTTTAAATTACTTCGCTTAAATTTTGATACAAATTTGTTTATTATTCTGATAAGAACATGTCAAATAAACAACATGTAAGCATCATGATTTATATAGACGCTAGAATGGAACGGTTCATGAAGTCGATTTCGCATCACCAGAAACATTTTAAGCTAGTACAATACCAAATGAAAAAAAAAGTTGGAAGATAAGATGTTTTATATCATATTCAATGCTTGAACTTAGCTGGTTACAGCGTAGTTGTAAAAGGTCATCAATTTGTTAAAACAGCGTTCCGAAACAAGCTTTAGTGTTAACTTTTATAACGGTACGTTCAGATGGAAGCTGTATTGCCGATACCGCTGCCGTTCGCCGCTCACCGCTCACAGATTGTTCCGATGATTTTTCTTCCTCGGAAACGCAAGCAAATTGCTGCATGGAGTGACTTTTCTTATTCCTAAATGGTCCTTTGGTGGTTTACAGGTAGTAGCAGAAATTAATGTACTGTTCAGACGACCATATCTGCTCATACAAACGTCATTATAGAAAGCGGCAGCCGCAGCTGCAAACCATTCGAGTGAGAACGCATCTTCGAGCCGGATCTGGTAAGGGCGAGATCGGGAGCTAAAGATAAAGGTACAAACACGGCAAAGGAAGAAGACTACACCAGAAACAAAAAACAAATCCTACATTTGACAGAATAATAAAGATCGGATTGATCTCAAGTCTCCCGCAGATTTCTGATTTGCCAGGCGATGGAAGAATCCCCCAAACAAGCTCTCCGAGCACACACACACACACACACACACACACACACCACACCTACGAACACGCATACATATACACACGTTGTACTATAGGATAGCGCGCACGTTGCGAAAGTGCACAGGTTAAATGACGTCACACGAGTGTCTATTAGCTTAATCAAGTTAAAACGCGATGAACAATATTGATGGATTGAGCGCAGAGTGTATACTGTATAAGCTGTTATTTTCGCGTACATATATTTTCGCGAATGGCGGCTTCTGCCACATATTCGCGTGTTGTTAAATTCGCGTTCACGTACACTCATCGGGCGGCCGGGTCGTGCTCATGCTTAGTAGTCAGTACGTACTACTAGTAGTACATGTGTGTGAGGCATGCGCTGTATGCTGCTGCATTTGTTCGCCATGCGTGTTAGTACTTGGTATAATCTCGTAATGTTGCAAGTTGATATGAGAATATTTTCGCGCGTTGTTAAATTCGCGTTTGCTCGTTCATTCGCGAAATTCGCGAAAATAAAACCCTCGCGAAAATAACAGCTTATACAGTATTAAAGGGCCGCCGTGTATCCAGAGGGCGGCGTGGTGTGTGTGTCTAGTTCCGCCACGTTGCCCAACCCTTATGCGATCTTCCAACATACTGTACTTGATGTTGACATTGCATCCATGCAGAAAACGAAATGCTACCGATCAACAATAATCCTGATGCTTAACACCGTTGCGCCCTCATGGTCCATCGGTTCTTAAACCTTTGAGTGCCAGACACAATTCTAGATGTTAGTGGTTAAATATTTCACAAGTTGCATGTTAAGGGTTTATCGTGCTAATTAAAAATAAACATGTATTGCCTGATGGAGATGGCCTGGTTTACGTGCATCGATTTCCAACCTGGAGGGCCGGGATTTGAACCCACCAGTCGGGACTTTTACCAAGATAACTGCTCAGATAACTGCTTCAAACCAACCAGAGTGAGATGGACCTGGTAGAATCGATTGCATGTTAATACAGAGCTCAATATGAAGCTGCGCTTACTGCGAGCATGCTGTTCAGAGTAAATGCATCACTGGTATTGCATGTTCTTCTTCCCCGATGTCGCATAATCCTTACTCGACAAACGCGAGACAAATAGAAACAAATACGAGAAAAGAATTTCTTGCTTGTTTAGACCCGCTTCTTGGCCTTTTACTGCAATTAAAATTGCACATCAAATATCTCTTAAGTACATACATGTAATCATGTAACCCTCCCCGTGCCATGGAAAGTGCTGCCCAGTGGGATTGTGCGCATTTTTGGTGAAAAATGCACACCTGGCAATCAAAGAGTTAAGGTGCTTGCCATACGGCCTGTGTATGTGCGTGTGTCGTAGGCGTGTGAGAGATATATACAATCATGTATGGGCTTTTAGAATTTCCATTGCTAAAGTTTCAGAGAGAAGAGAGGAAGAGAGGCACCGTGAGAGAGAGATAGAGAGAGAAAGAGAGAGATAGAGAGAGAGAAAGAGAGAGAGAGAGGGAGAGAGAGAGATAGAGATAGAGAGGGAGAGAGAGAAAAAAATATATACCGACAGAGAGAGAAAGATAGAGAGGTGAAGGTAGAAGTGATGAAGAATCTGTGAGACAAACAAGGCGGGGCGGGCAGAGGGGGGGGGGGGGGGGGGGAGGGGGAGTGATCATACAGACTATTCTATATAGAGCTCCGTCATGCGGCAGACAATGCATAAATACTACTACTAAATCCGTAATAATCTAATTACCTGGCACAAATAGAATCATGCCCTTGACCACTATCTGAGGTCCAAATCAGTTATTGAATACAAATAAAAATCCTTTACCTTCCAATGCAATGGCAAGCACGTACAGACTAGTAGGTACACGAGGAGACATCGTCTGAACACGCAATGATGACAAATCTATAATTAACCCTCGGTATGCCAGATAGAATGTTGCTCTCTATATAGGATATATGTGTATACATTGTGGAAAAGGGCATATTACTGTGGAATATAATGGGTTAATCTGCCTGTTCATGTACGGTACTGGTGTCTATTGAATGTTAGAGCAGAGATGGGTTATGGAAGGATATGAAGCAACTTTCTTTGAACCTATGTGCCACGCCGCTTAAACGGTATGTGTTCTCAACAGGTGTTGTTCAGGTGTTTGAACAATTATGAACATGATTCTGTGGCAACGGCTTAGAGAAAACAAAAGAAATATACAGTCTCATCTTGTCCCGTTCTGTTAATGGTATTAATACTTCCATGAGCATAACAGGTTTTCAGCAAACACAAATAAAAAAGTTTTTCATGTAAAATATCTCCGCTGCACGCAAACGCACACACACAACCACCTTGCGCATTATGCAGACTATCGCGATTCGTGGAAGCACAAAAGATACTTTGAACAGTTGATTCACGGTCGTAGCGTCTCAAAGAACAAGTACGATCTCTTTAATCTGCAAGGACAGATTTATACCACGGCTGAGAGGGATAACAAATGGACTGGAATTGCAATGGGAAAGCACGGTGCTGAAGTAAAGTACGCCTGAAACACGTTGGATAGGAGTTGTAAACATGAAAAAGGCGGGAAAGCAGTTTCAATCAACAGTAGTGTTAAACGATACCGATATAATCTCTGTTATGGAAATGACCACTTGATCGGATGGATCGCGACGCTGTCAAGTTCGGCAAACAGAACGAATTGCTGGCCGAATTAATACAACCATGACGCACCCGGGCATGAGGAGTAACCTTTTAGAATTTGCCTCTGTAGGGCTGTATCGATCGCGCCCAATCGATCGCGCACACAGTTGATCTTTCCGCCAACCTTCATTATACAATTGCAAATTATTTTACGCGATGAAACCGCTCAAATAGAGGCAATCAGAAAAACCTCTATTTGTTCGTTTGTCGGTTTAGGGGAGGGACAGAAATAGGGCGTCTGCTTGTATACGCGGCATGGGGAGTGACGTAGACAGGAAAATGAGAGGTTTCTTTTGATTAGGAGGTACGGGCTTGTGCCCGGGATCGCTCAACTCTCGTTTATTTACACCACGATCTCCGCTGCGTCTGAGCGATCGGACGAGCAGTGTCGTCTGCGCAAGGGACGTCCGCTGCACCTCCGAGGATTGTGACGTCAAGCGCGCGCCTTTGTTTATTGAAAGTCAAGACAATCACACGCAATTCGTTGGTTTAATGATTATAGATTGGGGAAACAGACGCGGGTCAGTGTGTGTATGTGTGTGTCGAATTCTATTTAGGAGAGCGCAAAATCGAAGATGCCTTCGTCATTGGGGGATGACTACTAAAGATGACGTGCTTCATTAAACCAGCACCAACCATCAAGAGTGGATGTTTCCCCTGTCATGATGGATCGATCTTGTAGCGTTTTTTAAAAATCTAATAAGTTTTATGGACGCCTCTGTACTCAAATTCCAATAATTTGCATTGTTATTTTCAGCGCTAGAAAAATAGGAGGCATGCGGTCTAACACCAACACGTCAGATTACGGGGAAAGGTGTGTATACTTCGTGATGTCAGGAACAAAGACAAACGCGCAGAAAATGTTCGTCATGTATGCGTCTTTCAAACAGTACGTTACTAATAGTAACCCTGAAGTTTGTCTAACGTTTGTCCGAGTAGCAACAACTAAAACATTCAAAGTGCGTTCCATCCATTGAAACGGATATAGGCGAGTGTAATAACGCGTTACTACGCAGTTAGCATGGTTAGGGATAAAGTTGTACACACGAGTCATTACGAAAACGGCTTATCATTGCGATGTCACCCTACGTGGTCAAATACTAGAAGAAGTCGACATATTCAAAGTGGATATAAATGCGGAAATTACTCTGCATTCAGGAGTAGATGTCGATACTAAAGTTTAAAGAGCGAAGTGATGCGTTTGGTCAGCAAGGAGGTGTAGCGAGCTGCGCTGGGAGCCCTTTTCCTTCTCCTACAAGCATTTCCAGAAGAAAAACAACAAAATATCACACAGAGTGATGAAATATAGCAAAGAGCGAGAGGCGGTACTGGCGACAGCTACTAAAGTTCAGCTCAAATTGGACGTCTTACTAAACCTAAAGGGCTTGGAAGTATGTCTTATTCACATGGGACTGAAAATGCCATATTGCGGTGAAAGAGATTGTTCTGGATGGAGTAGATCGTTTTAAGTCGACACTCATTTAAATACAATAAAATATTAGCGCGCGCGAGATAGAGAGAGATAGATAGAGAGAGAGAGGGGGGGGGGTGGTAAAAAGGTGGCGGCGGCGTGGCTGCCATCATTAAACTACGCATATCCCAAAATTCTACCCCAGCTAACAAAAAAAAAACGTTTTAAAAACGTTTTAGAAACGTTCCAAGTAGGTTTTTGGGACGTTTTGTGAAAAAGTGTTCTGGACGTCAAAATGTGGTAGGTTTTATAAACGTTTTTTAAACGTTAAAAGAACAACAACAAAAAAAAAACCACTGTAAATCCCTTTTGAAAATTCGAGACGTCCAAAAACCTCTACATATATTGTGGACGTCGTTAAAACGTGCAGAAAACCTTTAAAAACGTTTTTAAACTAATTTGAAAACCTTGGAATGCACTGAAAACGTTGTAAGAACTCTAGAAAACCTTTTAAAACATGTCTGGAATGTATATAGCACATTTTCTGAACGTTCAAATGTTGTACGAACGTTGTAAGAACGTTTGAAAAACCTTTTAAAACATGTCTAAAACATTCTTTTAGGACCAGTTTGAAAAAAGTTTGAATTATAGGGTAACATTATCCCACAAGATTAATCCTATCCTAATCCTATCTTACCCTACCCTACTCCTATCTTATCTTTAACACGCTCACTTTCATAAATATAGTACTACGGTAATATGCTCCAAAAACTATTGGTTAGTACAACTAAAGATGAATATTTTGGTGAAATCATTGTTATCGGCACTCAATTAGGTGGTATTTGTTTTAATGTCTAAATTTCTCAATGTTTATTGGAATGTATGCTTAAATATTCGTTCTATCTAGTTTTGTGCCGTTTATCTATTAAAATGTACAAAAATATGACTCAAGTCAATAGGCCTAATGCATGCATGAATACTCATGAGCATCCGAGTACGAAGAAAGACGTACAGGACCTAACAAAAACGTTTTGCAAACGTCCTGTATCAAACGTTCTGTAAACGTCCTTTACCAAACGTTCTGTAAACGTCAAATACAAAACGTTTAATTTTGTAACGTCCAAAAAAAGTTTTTCAAACGTTCTCAAAAAAAAAAAAAAATAAAGTCCAAACTGTAACGTTAAATAAACGTTTTAAAAACGTTAATTTGGGACGAAGACGTACAGGACCTAAAAAAGAAACGTTTTGAAAACGTTTTGTGTTTCCTGGTACGGGAGCTTCAACATGGCATCCCATGGCAGCCTCCACTTTTTTCTACTACACGACATAGGAGCTGCATTCGCCGCTTCGGAGATATAGCCTCTTTCTTTCTGCAGTAATCTCGATAAGGTCCACGTTCAACCTTTTCCTGCAGAAAGAAATACACGCACACAACCGTACTTTCCAAGGTGCTGCACTGAGGATAGAACCACGAGCAAAGTTAGCGTTATGCAGTGTGCAGCGCGGCCAACTTCAATTACAGAAGGTTCATAATACTTGTACACGATCCCCTATTGATTCTTGCCGGGTGTTATGCGCCCCCAGTTGTTGGTAATATTATAATGTCGACGCGCGCCGACGGGCAATCAGCTGACTGCGCGCCCGCCCGCCGGCGCGCAGCCGGCGCAAAGTTGTTTACGTAAACACGTTTCTCATCTCGCAGCACGCATATGTAACGTATTTGATGCGGGCGGGGCACGGGCTGATCAGTTCTACTCACGTACAGTATGTGGCGCCATCGGCAAGTTACATTCAAGGCAGCGTGTTGCACGATGTCTGCCTAAAATTTCTGCATACGCCATACTTAACCAGTCAATCATACATACACGTACATACACATACACACACACACACACACATACACACACGGCCCTTCTGAAAACAGCCTTATTGGAGATGACTCCAGTGCATAAATAAAACCAAATCAAAATCAAATCAAATCAAACACACACACTCACTGACACACACACACACACACACACACACACACATACACACACAGACCAGCGGTTTCTTAAAAATCGGTAGACCTATGATGTCATATTAAGGATCATTCATTTCTTTACGCTTTCTGTAATATTGTATGTTTGTATGATGATTTTTAAACAGAAATAACATACATACATAGGCATAAGCACATAAATAGACACACGCACACACACACACTCACATATTCCTACAAACACATTCATACACATCCTATTGTTAAGTTTGTTGTCCGAAACAACATGATTTGTCAGAAAGTTGAGATTTAATTCTATAAAGTAGATGCCCATGATGGGCATCATCGAGAGTAAAATATGGTTCCAATGGGTTGGAAGAAAGAAGGATTAGGAGGACACCAAAAGAAAGGAAAAAAAGAGATAAATAACATATTTGTATTTGACGAGATTGTGTGGATGTCACTTTCAGATTGGTTTTATTAGTTTTTATTTAAGAATATTTCATCCCAACTCATGTAAACCTTGCTTTATAGTCGTTGGAAATCAAGAGATTGACAATCATATCTTCACGCATGAATGTATTATGTGGGTAGAACGGTGCCACAAAGTCAAGAGGGGTGTTTCACCAAGCTCTTCGTAAGTTACGAACGACTTTGCGAACGACTGGTTATCCCTTCTTGTGCTAAATCAAATTCTCAATGAACAAAGTGCGGTATCGCATTTAGCACAACACGGGATCACCAGTTGTTCGTAACTTACGAACAGCTTGGTGAAACAACCCCCAGGTCAGCAAAACACTCGATAAACAAGTTCAACATCTAGAGATTTCGAGACCTAGGCATTGTCTTGAAAAGAATCGCAGGTAATCGCAATTTTCTATGCGATTGGCATCAATCTAGACTCGGATCGATCGCAACCTTTTATAATACAACACCATGCAAGCCCTGATTGAGTAAACTGAATCCATTAACTTTTCATGTGTTTCTTGCTAAAGCTAAATTTCCTTACAGGTAAAACACGCAAAACCGATAGAACAGGAATTTTCCGGTAGACATTTGGGGGAGAGAGAGAGAGTTAACACAATAAAAAAGGCGTGATATAAAGACTATATCAAGGATGATTTGAATGAGTAGAACAAAAAGGGTTTTCCATTAACATCATTATCAAAGTAGCTATTCTGTGTCTGTTTTCGGACATTAGGGTTTGACTTCAAGAGCGTAGAGGGCGACGAGTGTTCCTGTCAAAATACTGTGTTTAATCAATAGTGAGTAGGTGTATGTAGACTGTGTAAGAGTCAGTATACAATCCATACTCATTATAGAATGCGGGAACAGCCATGAAAAACCAAAAGGTATGTCACGAAGGCAAAGTTATGTAAATATACACTTTATAAAGGACGAAAATCAACAAGGGGATTTGATACGCAAATAATACAAGATGCGTACGTGCGATTGTGGTATTGCTAAAGTGGGAGAGGCAGATGAAACGAAGTACTTCAAAAAGTTGTTACAATGACAAGGAAGATGGGTGGGTGACTGATAGGAATGACAGAAATCATTAAGGAAATTGAAAAAAGTGAGAGTCGGGAAGCTAATCTCAAAAAGATGAATGGGGAGGCTTGGTAAGACAACCTGGAAGAAACTATTATCCAAATTAAAAAGATTCATGGATTCACTTTGGTTTTGCAGCATTCCAAATGATCAACTGGCATCATGAATGAAAAGAACGAGGTTGACACGGTTTATACATAGGCTGCACAACCCTTCTTGACATTGAATATATCTTCAAGTTAATCTGGTCCATATATTTGTTGCCTAAGCTATTAAACAAAAAATGAAATTTCACAATGTAGGCTCTTTATTTTGCCACCTTTGAATATACCTTAATGAAATTAATATCAAAGTATATTCAAATATAATCAATTAATATAATTAAAAGAAGAATAGTCTCTAATTCGAAGAATAAAAGCCGACCTTTGACACATTAATCAGAACACCCTAGACGTTGTCTATATCGTAGACATAGCAAACACACCAGCAGTACTTTTAACAATTTAGCATAGCTTTCTGCAAGGGAAAACTATGTTTTTCATAGGGGTTTCCTTGATCATGCGATGTACTTCAACTGAGGTATACATGCGGTATGATAGTCTTTGATGTATTTTGGCACAAATGGTATATACAAACTCCATAGAGCAATAGATTGTCTGAACCGCATGGGGTTAAGATGTGCTAAACGTGGCGTCACATTAGCGCGCGTAGCCTTTCCTCACCTTCTCCTGAAAATAGTGACATTTTCCATCCGCGTTTGGGGGAGACAAACTCTGTCGGAATTTGATTTGATGGTGCAATGAGACCCGTGGTTGACACTCCCACACACCTCATCATTGTCATTGCCCATCGACAAGGTGGGTCGGAGAATGCGATAGCTCCTCTAAAGTGACAACCTTTATTCGATTGTAACATTATTGGCGGATCTGAGGGAAGCGAGAAAGTCAGTGGCGCTAATGTCAGAGAAGTGGATGAACGATTTAAAAGAAAATCTTTTTACAGCTATACGTGGAAGAGTGATAAAATAGCGACATACCGTTGAAGGATGATATTTCTTCTAGGAAATAAATGTTTCCTTACACGTTTGAATTTCAGGATCTGTAATTCAGGAAGAAGTTTTAACACAAACACCAAACAGTTCACATTGATTGAAGCATAGGATTTCCATCGTTTTGAAATGTCTTCCAGACTGTTTTGGACAGACATAATAGTTAAACAACGTAAACACACATACACATATATGTACATACACCCACATATATGAACATACACACGTATACCATAAATACACACTTTCACACACACGTAATCGATGCAAGTTGTAACACCATACTATTTTCAGGGCTATTGTAGAATCGGGAAGCACTCGTTATTCCGACGGTTCGTTATTCCGAACGCTACGCGACAAATGCTCGGATTAACGAACCCTTTTTCGTTTTCGAACAAACGAGCATGGAGGTATAGGCAATTTACGTGTTTCGGAATTACGAGCCTTCGGAATAACAAACCTTCGGAATATCGAACTGTAACCCTATTTTCAAGGCTATTCTAGAATCCAGACGCGCAATAAAGTACCTCTCAAAAGAGGAGAGCCCAAACTGTTTAAAAATCAAATTAATTTCACCCCGTCTATTTGAAGCGCCCATAATGGATCTGACAGCAGTCCATGTAAACAAGGGAAATCAGGTTGGTTGAAAACATGTTTTGAAAACGGTGGGTCATTTTTGGGAAGAGTTGTGATGAGTTGTCTCTCATACCATGCATACCACACTAGTGGGCGATGTCTGTCAATACCCTTCGGGATGAGTCGCACCTCTTTCCCTCTCCTCCCCCTCTCATCCATGATTGGACGCGTCAGACATGTCAGAGATAGAAGAATTGTCATGACAGGGAGACAAAATAAAGCATGACAACAAGAAGAAGAAGAATAGGAAGAAAAGGAAGAAGACGAAGAATAGGAAAAAAAAGTAGAAGAAGAAGAGGAAGAAGAAGAAGAAAAGGAAAAAGAAGAAGAAGAAGAAGAAGGAGAAGAAGAAGAAGAAGAAGACGAAGAAGAAGAAGAAGAAGAAGAAGAGGAAGAAGAAGATTAAGAAGAAGAAGAAGAAGAAGAAGAAGAGGAAGAGGAAGAAGAAGAAGAGAAGAAGATGAAGAAGAAAGGAGAAGAAGAAAAATATGAAGCAGAACAAGAAAATAAACGTACGAGTAAAGGAAGAAGAAAGAAGAAGAAAAAAAGAAGAAGAAGATAATGAAGAAGAAGAAGAAGAAGAAGACGAAGAAGAAGAAGAAGAAGAAGACGAAGAAAAAGAAGAAGAAGAAGAAGAAGAAAGAAAGGGAGAATAAAAGATTGAGCAGCAGGAAAAACAAGTACGAGCTGAAGAAGAGAAAAGAATAAGAAGCAGGAGGAAGAGAAGTGGAAAGACAAAGTGGAAGAAGGAGAAGGAGATGGAGTGGAAGAAGACAAAAACGAAACAGGAGATTTAGAAAATGGAGAAAAAGAAGAAGAAGAAGAAGAAGAAGAAGAAGAAGAAGAATTAGAAGAAAAACAGAACAAGAAGATTGTGGTGGTGAAAGGAGGGAGAAACAAAAGGTGACATAAAGGTAGGAGTATAAAGACATAATGACAAACAAAATAACATGGACATAAGGAAAAATAATAAACAAAAGAAAACAAACGATAAAGAAGATGATTGACCACTACTAACTCATTCATCGCAATATGTGCAATCAGTTAAGATGCGATATAACATGTTGAATACATCATTCTCGCCTTTACGCGAGGTTCCCATTGCCGATCAAATAAAATCGATTTTTCTGATTGCCCCAACTCCACGACCAAGCTCGTCCAACCCCAGCATGTGTTAACATGTCAAAGATGGTAATGGTATGGTGTAGTGGGTTGTTCATCTGACTCTCGATCAGGAGAATAAGGGTTCGAGTTCAGCAGTTTTCACTTGTTTCTCAGCAAAACATCTAAATCCACATACCTGCTCCATACCTGAAGAGGGTTCCAACAAGCAACCATATTGGAGGACAAAACACTAAAAACACCTGTGCATCAGACCATGAAAACAATGATTTTTCATGGTCTAATGCACAGGTTTTTATTGCTTGTCCTCCAATATGGTTGCTTGTGGGAACCATCTGTAGAAGAGAATTAGGGACCTGGTAGGATCGTTTGATCCAGTGACTGGGGTAATAATGCAGGGGTCTCATGAAAAGCAGTGTTCTCACAGATGAGGCTACCTGGGTAAATAATATCATATTATTATCATTAATATTATGGGTATTATGGTCGGGAAGGTAGCCGCCGCAATGTAGACCACACGACCACTCCTGCCAAGCGAGCCAGACCAGTCCCGATCACTTGATTTGAACTTGATCGAGCTGATCTGATCAGCAGTGGGAACTGTGCATGAAGAAGCTCCTCGGTTTAAATTAGCCTTTAGCCAAATCATTGATTGAGATACCGAGGAAGGCCAACGCACAACTTACAGAAGAATGCACAACATCTAGAAGTCAACAGTACATCCTTGATGCCTTTTCATGGCAGGGAGTAGGTGGAATGTCAAAGAGAACAAAACCCTAGGACAAGAGGAAAGATGAATCTTTTGTACTCTTGTGATAAGCGTCTGTATCAGCGCCATCGATGTAGAAGTTTATTTTCTACTCTTGTCTATAGACACGCGATCAGCAATCTGCTGTTCGTGTATGATGTTATCACCACCAGACAAACGAAGCTAAACCGTGTGGGCGTGAGACATCGTGTATGCCATGTGGAGGACAACCAGATCTCAGCAGATTCAATCAGTATCACAAATGTGGCCATTATTAGCTCGTCCGCTTTCAGTTATTAGCGACCACTTCTTATTGGCGTCCACCCCCTCTCCCCACCTCAAGAAAACACAACCATGAAAAAAGAACAAAACATTATTTCAGGTCCACAATACAATTGGGCAAAACGCGTAGTTGAGCGTGTGATCGAAGAATTATATCACAAATTATACAATTTGGCCAGCGTACAAACAAACAAATAGACAGTGCCCTATTCAAACCCACATCTTCCTAAGCTGTATGGTCGAACGACAAAACCTATTATATACCTCCAGAAGAGCGAAAAACATACATATAAAGGCCTTCACTATCATTCACAATAAACATAATGAAGTTTGTGCAATATTGAGCGAGACACACTGGGAATGATATTTGTGTATTTTGCAAATAACAAATAAGGTCGAGCACGACAATGGTAATACTAACTATTGGATATCGCGCAATCCTATCTAAGATTTATACTCACGGGATTATGTTCGTTAATTTGTGGTGTTTTGCTTGCTTCAAACGGAACGCGAGCACCGTATGCAAGAGCGTATGAATTGTGTGAGTGTTTGAGGGTGTGAAGTGTGTGTGCTTGCGTGTGCTTCGGAGGGGAAGATGCAGAGAAGGGGGCAGGGGAGGGTGTGTAAGAAGGGGGGAAGGTAGAACCGCGACTGCACTTTCATATTTATTCTCTGAGATATTTGTGAGACATTATATTGTGATACTTCATCTGGTACGCTACAGTGTCTTTGGGATAATATTACATGATGTGTATAATGTATAAGAGTTTAAGTAATTTGTTCGAATTATTTTTACAATTGTTACTTTGTGAACTGTAGTATATGAATTTAATTTGGGAGAAAACAATAAACATATTAAAAAAAGTACTCTCTATACTGTATTGTTACCCAATCGGGCTAGGTCTGCAACGTTACCACTCTATACAAGATATGTGCTCTCTCCGCTCTCTAAAACGGTAACAGATGCAAACAAAACATGATTTGGCCTTAAATATCCCATACAAAATTTTCTCATGTCGATGAACTTCAAAATACGATTCTTTTACATCTGTTTTTGCAAGCGACAGAAACAGATGCAAAATTACCTCATCTCAACTTTAGATTTGTAAAGGAAAAGAGCAATTTATGGAATTATTTTGTACACAACATATCGGAGAGCGCTTTGCACGTGATGTCACAATATTGAAATTTCAAATGATCATTACTGTCTTATTCTTTGACGGATGTTCGTCAAACATTCACTTCTGTGTTTCTTTCATGTTCTCGCTTGTTTTGAAACCAACTTCATCTTCAGGGTGCATTATCCCTTTAACAATAGCTCACGGTTAACAGGTGATCAAATACACGCTGACACCGATGACTCCATCTTAATGTCATGAAACACGCACCTCGTGTCTTGATTGTCTCCCTCACCCTCCCACTCTCCCAGCATCGTATCGTCTTCTCTGCAGACGGTCGTAGAGATGCCCTTGAGATTGTCGATCGTCTCGGCAGCTCTCTACGCCATGGTCGACGCACCTGGTCTATCGTACTCGGTGATGAGTCCTCGGCGACCTTGAGTGTGATCAATCCATCGGCATCTCTCGGTCATTCTCTCGGTCTACGGGCTCGGGCTCGGTCCACGGGCTCATTATACATCTACTATCCCTTCTCACGGTACCTTTAATTCTCTTTCCCCATCTCTCTCTCCCTTTCTCCTTCTCTCTTACTATCTCTCTCCCTATTTATCTCTTTCTTTCCCCCTTTCTCTTTCTCTCTTACTGTTTCTCCTCAGGTCTCTATCCTCTCCCACATTTCCTTCTCTATATATCATTTTCTCCTTCTCCCTCTCTCTCTCTGTTTCCACAATACACCTCTCTCGCTACCTGTTTATTTCTCATCTACCCATACACTAATCAAATATAGTCATTTCCCTCACTGTCCCCCTCCATCTATTATTTTGCATTCGATCATTCCCACAATCTCTCTCCCCATCTCTAACAACATCATTGAGTTTACCCCCTTTCTCTGTTTCAGATGTTCTTTTTCTATTTAATTCAACCTTCTCTTTTCTGCTTTCATTTTCTTCTCTCAATCGCATTTGTCTTTCTCCACCCTCTCCATCCATACATTTCGCTTTTTCTTTATCTTTCCTCTATGTTTCTTTCCTTCATTTCGATCGCCCATTTCCATTTCTTCTTATCTCTCACTCTCCGTTCCATACCCTATCCTTTCTTTCAACTTTCTTCCCCACTCTCCTCCATTCTGGCTTGCCGACCCACCTCGCTCCAGCCCTCGCTCATTCCACAGGTGCGGCCTCTGAGAAGCCGTTGCTCTCTCTCCCTTCGCCCACCCCCACAAATTAAAACCGATAATGACCCTCGCGATCGTCTGCCGATACGATACCCGCCCGCCCACATTATCAATAACAATCGTCCAGGCATCGACATGATATGCAGCCAAGTGCATGGGCGGGCAGTAAGAATGGCAAAGAAAATCGTTTTCTTTTGATGAAGTAAGGTCTGTGGGAGTGTGGCATCTTTCATTCCGAGACAACCGTAGCTGAAAGGGATTGAATGACGGCTTCAAAATAGGGTCTATTGGAAGAATCCCTCGAGGGCATTCCCACAGCGAAGAGTGATCCGCGGTGATACATGTATTTATTTGAGTAAACAGGGTAGAAGTGAGATGGGGGAGAGAAATATAATTGTAAAGTGCGAGGAAGGATTTCTGGTTAACTGGAAATGTGTAGAATAAATGAACACACTCCGTTTAAAAAAAATTAGAAAAAGCTTTGTACCTATAGGCCTACCGGTGTATATCTTTCATAGCATGACATACAATTTGGGAGTCGAGAGAGCCGAGGGAGTGTGTGGGAAAGAGTGAGAGAGAGAGAGAGAGAGAGAGAGAGAAACAGAGAGAGGGGGGAGACAGAGAGGTGAGTGAGAGAGATAGAGAGAGGGAGAGGGAGAGAGAGAGAGAGAGAGAGAGAGAAAGAGAGAGAGAGAGAGAGAGAGAGAAAGAGAGAGAGATAGAGAGAGAGAGAGAGAATGAGAGAGAGGGAGAGAGAGAAGGGCTGACGACCCTTTAATACCATTGTTACCATGGTTACTTGCAGCATGATTAGGAAAGCATCGCACATGGCTACAAACTAGATACATTAACATGCCCTCCTAAATCTTGAGTACTATTTCCCTCATAAATTTCAATTTTTCACGTTGTTAATGAAGGAATAAATATTTTTCATAGAAGTATGTGTGTTAAAACATTGTGTGAAATGATGTATCATGATGCACAGATAAATTATACCCCTTTGAGGATAAAAATGTGTTGATTTTCAAAATAAAATTCTATTTAACTTCTTTATTTGTATATGTTGCTTTCTGTTGAATTATATAAAGATGAATGAATAAAAACTACACAACATAATGGGAGAACATATTGCACGTTGCGTCACAAATTCAAAATTTTAAACAAATCATACCTTTCATATCCTTTGACGGTTTTCGTAAAACGTTTAGGGACATGCTTCTTTCATTTTATTGCTTTCAATTGAATCGACTTAACTTCATAGACTTTCCCTTGAAAGTGGAACAGGACTGTAAACTTCGACAGTGTCTACCTAATATTCTGAACCACAAACAAATCTGAGGGTGCGAAATTGTGAACTGAGAAGGCTTAAACGTTACTTGATTTGGCCATGCTCAAACCCCTTGTACTGGTCACGCCGTTTTCATTGTTTGTTTTATACCACATTGCAATGAAAGCGTAGAATTTCCCACGAATGACGCCTTCCAGCTATTTCTAGCGCAACAATTATTTGAGGGAGGCTAAGTTCAGGAAATTACCTGCGTTGTGGACACTTGCATGGGTTACGTGGTGGAAAACATGGTAAACGTGCTAAATGACGTCACGCAGGGAAAAATCTGTCGTACAGAGGTTGCAGCATTAACAAGAGAAAGATAGAGAGAGAAAGAGAGAGAGAGAGTGAGAGATAGGGAGGTAGAGAGACAAAGAGTGTATATATTGTTTATATATAGAAATATATAATAAATAAATAGAGAGGGTAGGGTAGGGAGTGTGTGTGTGTGTGTGTGTGTGTGTGTGTAAGAGAGAGAGAGAGAGAGAGAGAGAGAGAGAGAAAGAAAGAGGGAAAGAAGGAGAGAGAGAGAGTGGGGAAAGAAAAAAATCGACCGGCATGTATAAATGCATGTATGTCAGGAACTGGTTTGTGTGTTTGCATTAGCCCTGTCCACATTGCCGCTTGACTCCTACTCCAATGCCCATAAAGGTGTGTTTACACTGGAGCGGTTTCCACGACCACTTGCCGCACAGACCACCTATTGCGCCGTTCGCCGGTTTTCTTACCTCATGGAAAGCGGCGAACCGCCTGGACATGCACGAATTCAATCAAAAGTAGCCAGTTTTTTGCTTTGTGGCGGCGGCAAACCGCTGGCGTCAGAGTGCACGCCGCGTGAGGCGGCGGTAACCCGTTTTTGTGCGAACGACTACGTCATGTTGAATGCAATTACTCACAGCGCGATGGCCCGGGCGGCCATGCGGACATAGACGTCATACTAAACACGAAGCAATCGAATATCGCTATTATGATCCGGATAATATCAACAATGTAAAGGCAATGAGTGAACTCGCATTATGTATCGTAAAAATGCACACAGACAAACACATACACACACATACATACACATACTCATACACACACACATACACACACTCATACACACACACACATACACACACACATACATACACACACACATACATGCACGAACATGTAGACACATATTTGTATCGATGTATAATGTATATCTATTTATATATTCATATATCAATATCTTTACCGAAATATATCAAACATCGGTATGTACACAATCCAACAGCACGTGATGTATACAAATGGCATGTTTACATACTAAAGTATTTATGTGTATGTAACACATACACACCCACTCACACATACGAAATGATGCTCGTCGTGACAGCTTGATGTGTTGATCATTTAATCCATATACATGGGAAAGAGAGAGCGACAATAGAGACAGAGAAACAACTACAGAGATAGAGAATGAGAAACAGGCAGATAGACAGAACGACAAAAGAAACAGAAATAAAGTGAAAGAGAGGGGGTGATATAAATATATATATATATTTATATATATATATGTCTGCCTGTCTCTCTCTCTGTCTATCTCTGTCTCTCTCTGTCTCTCTCTCTCCCTCTCTCTATATGCATATACAGATAGAGAGAGAGAGAGAGAGAGAGAGAGGGAGAGAGAGAGAGAGACAAGAGAAATAGAGATAAACTGACAGAGAGATATAACTTATATACGTGTACATATATACAGCATCGTATACCGTGTATATCAACATAGAGACAGAGAGAGAGAGAGAGAGAGAGAGAGAGAAGAAAGATGTGCATGCGTGCAAGTAGTGTGGGAGGAAACCTAATATCGGTCTATGTCATCATTACTCTATCAAGATACTCCAATCATCATGATACATCCGTGTTACCCCTTGCCAATTGAGCAAGTATTGACTCTATTACACACGTGCTTACTCATCGTGAGTCTGATAGTTACAGGCTTTATCAGATGGGCGGCCTAATATATATAGATAGATATATATATATATATACTTATATATATACATCATGTTCAATATATAGTGATATATATATCCCTTTCTTACTCCGCGCTCCTTTTCGTCATGTCCTTTCAATCAAAAACCAATCCCGACATGATCTAATTTCCAGGAAAAAACAACAGCCAGAGGACCGCGATATGGGTAAGCAGACGAGAATATGCCAGTTCATTGGAGAAAAAGTACATGACTTCATTATTGTTTCATCTATTAGCGTCTTGAATTCAGCATACATCAGTCAATATGACTTATGGGTATCAATTTGATCACGGAGGTCGAACTTGCGTGTTAGCAGAGCTAGTCACTCTCCGGAGAAAAGATGTGGAGAAAATCCGTGCAGCTCCATCAAGAGAAGGATAAAGTGCGTGGAGGATGTTGCGTAACAACGGTAATAATTGGAATGGCTGGAGATGATAGGAAAAGACACGTCCAAGACTGACGACATTGTTTAAAAATGATCACATAAAACTGAAAACTGCAAAACAACGAATTAGCTGGATTAAGAAGCTTTATGTGTTTTACCTTAAATGCAAAAGTACGGAAATCATTGGTTAATCAGTAATCACGTTTATAACTTCATCAATAAGTATTGTATTACGAACCAACATCCGAAAGAACATTTTGATTGTTTTAGATCTCATTTTGAACAATACAGTACATCCTATCTAGTTGATTGATAAGATCATGAAATTCATTTAAACGGCCCAGATGCTATACTTAGAACGTTGAAGAAGCTAGTCGAGGAGAAACCTAATAATCACCATAACCGTGCTTATGTGTGTTCAAGACGAGCAGTCTTAACATCCTCGAGACTCGAGTATGTAGACAAAAAACAAACTTCGACCTGAATAAAAAAACTGGACGAAATCACTTCAGCTCACGACATTATTACTTGGAGTGTTTTCTTCGATACATTTCTCTGACGTCATCGTCATTATAAGCATGTGTTTATGATGAAAGTAGATATCATTTGCTTTTGTAGTCGCTCGAGTGTAAAGCCACGACCTGTGATATCCGAGATGAAATTGTTTGCATGGTATGGATGGTCGGGTTATTTTCAGATCTGTGTTTGATTGATTGATGTTTATTACATCCATCAAGAATATTCAAGTGCACTATCGTGTGTGTGTGTGTGTGTGTGTGTGTGTGTGTGTGTGTGTATGTATGTATGTGTAAGTGTGTGTGTATGTATATATGTACGTGTAAGTATGTGTGTATGTATGTGTAATTATCAAAGGAGCTCCAACTTCTAAATTTCTGCCTACATGTACCTCTCTTCCATTCTTCCCAGCTATGTATGTTTTTGTCTGTCTTGATCTCCCTTTCACTTACATACCTGTCTCTCTGTCTACCCCCCCCCCCTCATTCGCTCTTTCTCTCTCTCTCTCCCTCTCTAAATATATTACCCCGCTATTTTGTCTCTAGTAGACTCTCTCACTCCATTACGTATATCTCAGCAACTTGCGTTTCTCTATCTTCCTCTTTCAACATACAATAAAACAGGTGTTGATTGCATCGAGGACAGAGTAAGGACATGGCGTAGAATTTGTCTCCAACATCAATGGTTAATATGATTTCCGCCCAACTCACGCAAGGGATATGTGCACAGTTTACACCCTTTCCTCTTCTTTTCATAACAACACTACTATTCAGATTACAGAACGTCATAGAAAAAGGGAGTGAGAGGGACGGGGGGGGGGGGGGGCACCTCCTCACAATACAGGCAATTGAGTCTACAAAGGCCACTATCTATAAAGGCGAATGTATACAAAGGTCAATCAATGAATTATCATTTTACGCGGCTCACACAGTTCATCGATTGATAAATGTACTGATATTTTTCTTTCCCGCCGCGGCAAAAAAAAGCAATTGTCAACCTACATGCGACGAGCGATAGTATCAAAACGAGACAGTGAGAACGTTCCTTTAATGATGCGTTTATCGTGGTGCATCGTGGTGTGAGTTGATTATGAACCATGGTGAGACCGGAGGTATCCGAAACGAAGCTATTTATGTAGACCATACCCCGAGAGCGCCCCATACTCCAACCCCTGGGAATACGGCAAGTCTCAAACATCTACATCTACTCTAGATCAGGCTGAACGCTACATCAGCGCTTCCTAGATTAGACTTGACCCTGAGTGGGGAATTAGGGGCACGTGGGTATTGAAATCTACACGATTAAGAAATCGCCAGGTGCAAATGCGTATATTACAACCATTGGAACGTGTCGGCGCGTTATTGCGGAATGCGCGCCGTCAGAGTGAAACTATTCCGAAAATGCGTTTAACGAGCATCGCAGGCGCGCGCACCTGAGCGGGCTTGGAGTTCTAGGGGTTTGCCATTCATGATCTGGTGGTTAATCTATTCACGTTTGGCGGTGCCGCGCCTCTGGTCAACGTTCATGTCATCCTATCAATGAGGGGTTCAATTGCGGAAGGACATTCCAATCAGCTTTGTGAGTTCTCACGAATTTCGTCACGCGAAAGGTGGACTGCGCAAGTGGATGTGTTTCCGGTCTGAAACGTAAAATCTGAAACGTGTCACGTTGATATGAATACGTTCGGCATTCGGCATACTCTCAGCATTTCATATATTTAAGGCAGATGTCTCTTTTAAAGATGATACAATGATGGGAAAGGAACACGGCAAAGTGAAAGATAAGAGAAAGGGAGAGAGGAGGACGGGGGTGGGGGAGGGGGGTTCAGGAGAGGGTGAGAACTAGAAGGATAGGAGATGGGAAGAGAGAAAAAGAAAAAAAGAAATAGAGAACAAAGATAGATAGATGGAGAGAGAGAGGGAGACAGTGAGAGAGAGAGGGAGAGAGGGAGAGAGAGAGAGAGAGAGAGGGGGGGGGGAGAGAGGGACGGAGAAAGAGAAAGAGAGAGAGAGAGAGAGAGAGAGAGAGAGGGAGAGAGAGAATGAGAGAGAGAGAGAAAGAGAGAGAGAGAGAGAGAGCGACGAGACACACAAATCCCATACAATGGAGCTCTGGCGGGAAAATAATTAGTTAAAGGGATTCGAAAGTTCGGGAAAGTAATGGTAAAGATTACGGGAGCTGGAAGATGTTAGGACCATCCGACCGGCATCGCGGGCCACACTCTCGTGTCATCTCAGAATCACATGTTGGTTGATTTCAAACGGGATTTGGACTCGAGGTGATGCCAGAACGGCTCTGTCTGGTCTCGCAAGTTTCACCACTGCCATAAATACTGTCCATTGGCTTTAACGCGACTAATTAGAGTGTACGTGCTTAGACTAGACCGCTGGTAATTAGGCTATCATAACGAATGTAAACAGCGTAAAAACGTGTCCCATGATTGTTTTAACCAGAGAGAGAGAAAAAAAATCAAACATGATTAGTGCGCGAGTGATTGCCTTCGACGTGGACTAAGTTAGGCGACGGAGAGGAATATGGACACGTTTCTGAAAAGCAATCGATGGCAATATGTTACGCCATTGGCGGCACATAAAGCCCGGGGCGTTATTCTTTACAATGCCCCTGGTATGACGGCAAGCTTAACGATTACTATTTCACCGCATACTATTATAGTGTTGGTAATGAAGTCTATGGATTAAACATTAATGTCGGCTTATTCCAAATATAAGTTAAAAATCAGTTTGGATGTTTTCCGTTAAGTCAATATTACTTAGCTTGAACGTCTCTTTATGTTATGCTATTTTTCAACCCATTATCGTCACTATCACGGCCGTCTTAGGATGATTATTATTACTACCATCATCAGTACTATCATCAACAAACATTAGCATCGTCATAATTGCCGTAAACACCATCCTCGTCGTCGTCCTCCTCCTCCTCCTCCTCCTCATCCCTATCACCGCCATCATCTTTTTTATCATCTCTACCATCATTCTCATCCTCATCTATTCATATCACTAAAGTTATCGTAATTGACGGCCACTACCATTAATGTCACAATGATTTCGACTACCATCACAACTCACCACCATTACCATATCAACTACTAAGCCACATCACTCCCATGGACCCAACCATAATCAACACCATCACCACCAACCAACACGGGCAATAATAATAATAGCACCGCTCAAAATCCCCAACTTATTCATCAGCACCAGCAGACGTAGCGCGGGAAGAACAGATCTCGCATGACGTAATACCAGATTAATCACGTGACCCAATTTCACTAAGTCACATTATAGAAGAGAAACACACCTATCAATGCATTGCCGACCACTTTCACTCAGGAGAAGATACGACGCGAAACGTGATGCAATTTCTCGGTGATTCACTAGATTACAAACTTGGCGAGATGCCATTTTCATGAATCACTCGTATCAATCGCGAATGACACTATTAAGCTGCCAAATTCGTGAGCTCATTTTAGATTGAATAATGATGGAGTATTTCTGATATCGCCCGGTTGATTTATATACATGAATGAGGTGTGTGCCTTAATTTTCAGAAAGGAAACTGAATGTGAGCGTTGGTTAAAACTATTTCAAGAACATAAAAAAAGTGATAGATGTTACAATTCTCCATTTCGATGTTAAGATACATAATGATGCGTGTGTAAGTACATGTTTGCGTATACATCTAGCAGATAGATAAGGAAAGGGTATTAAAGAGGGCAGATAAAGAGGAGAGAGAGGAGAGAGAGAGTGTGAGAGAATAAGAGTGAAAGGGAGACACACACATACACACACACACACACCCACTGTGCACACCATACACCGTGTATGTATGTGTGTTCCACATGCGCACGCGTGTAAAGACTTAACACACAATGTTCAATGTATAAGTGCGGGTAAGCAATTAGATTTTGACATTTAACCATGTCACGACTCTCTACTTTCAGCATAATGCGTATGCCTATATCGGTGCTTATTCGTCTATGAACAATCCATTTTGCACAATTTCGCGGATTACTGGCGTACACAAAGACATTATAGACATAAAGAGTTCCTTCAGTGCCACACATACTCTACTCTGTATTACCGAGTATGTCTATGCCTGCAGCCAAAATGCAACTGTGATGTATTAAACAAAATCAACGTATACAAATATATATGTTTCATTAACATTCAAAGAGTGCTTTGTTAGGAAGACACAGGTTTTTCCCCTTCAGACTTCAATAGCAAGGCCTGGTTTGACGACCTTGTGATAAAGATGTCATTCTTTGATGTATATAATGTTCTCATGCTTGCATGGATATATGTTTTTTCAGTTTTGGGTATGCTAATGCTCAATAGGAACGTTGATTCTAATGCTCATCTCCATGGTAAAACCATAAAGATCGAAATTCAATATTTTTGTTGATAACTTATCAAAGTCATAGTGCGTGAACCATGTCCCGATTTTCATTGATAAAGTTTTGCGATTGATCAAACCCTGACAGAAAATATTGACATACGAATGAAGTACCCTCTCCAACGTTGCATAAAGCGACTCGCATTGCATGATTTGTTTGTAAAGCTTTTGAAAACTACCGCTCGTCGCATACAGACGATGCGTCTCAGCTTCCATTTCATTACAAACACCACTATGACTAAGACCGTTGCGTTTGACTGACGGAGTTGAATGGGGGCCGCTGCAAGCGACTTGTTAAACCTTTTCATGCACACTTTAAGGTTGAGGAGACCTTTAAAGGGCATGGGAACTCTACTGAATGGAATTAATCTAACTTAGAATTAACCTGGACTCAACCAAAAATACACCTTGATTAAACCTGGAATAAACCTGGGATAATCCTGGAATAAACCTGAAATAAACCTGAATAAACCTGAACTAAACCAAGAATACACCTTGATTAAACCTGGAATAAACCTGGAATAAACCTGGAATAAACCTGGGATAAACCTGGAATAAACCTGGAATAAACCTGGAATAAACCTACAATAAACCAGGAATAAACCTGGAATAAACCTGGAATAAACCTGGCATAAACCTTGAATAAACGGTTGAGAAGAGTCGTGCGTACTATTGTATTTGTGGACAGGTTAAACACGCCAACCGAATAGAGCACACCTTTGTCTGGCACATAAATGGTTAACCCTCTCAATACCAAATCTCGAAAGCTGCATTGCCTGACTTAACATTTCAATGCCAACATAATAAGAGGGTATAGCAATATCTCTGACATCTTGCTCGGTTAACGCAAAGTAGACCAGTGATGCTCTGAGAATGCTAGGTATCGGCTAATGTATGCCTGTTACTCCATACCTCCGCACAGTACTTCAATGCCGATCAATCGAGTTGCCAATGAATGAAGATGACCATGATGCAGTGCTCGTCATGATTTTCAGTCAGGAATGACTTCCTTGTGATAATGTCGGTTTTCCCATACTTTTGTTAAAACATCTACTGTTACATAATTCAACTAATGGTCATTGCTGTGTTGCCTTGGAAAAGCCACGTGGCGTTGCGGTCGGGCAAAAAGGCTGTGGCCCCGGAATATATGGTGTGTATGGAATAAAATAAGACAAATACCGCTATTTTTTTAAATATAAATTTTAGCTCAAACACTTGTAACCATTATGATCCGTTTTGTCTTTATCACGGTTCTTGTGAGTATGATTTCCAGATGTCAAAACACACTGTATTGTGTCGAGGCATTTCATTCAGTTGACGGGTTCCCGACAGAGCTGTTCAGCATGGGTGTTAACTGGAGCAGAAAGCTCTGCAGTCAGATGTTACACCACATTCCTCCGCATTCCCTTTAAGGCGTTGAGGTGAAAGTGGTGGAGTACGTTTTTTAAGACGCGAGTCAAGCTGAAAAGAGCTGAAAAACATCAAAAGCGCTTGTTGGGAGTTACTGGCAAAGACGTTTTTCTCGCTCGCTTTGCTCCGCTAGGCCCTAACCTTGAAGTCGATCGGTGAGAAGAAAGCATGCGACAACAATCATGTCTACACAATTTCTCACATTGTTACCGAAACCGAGATGGCAATGAACAACCATGACAACGTCCAAGCAGGTGCAGAAAGTACATATATAATTTGATATCGATTTACAAATGACACCGTACTGGCTCAGGAAAGGATACCGCATATATGTTTAGCACGTTGCCCAGTTTTAATCATGATGATAAGGTGTGACTTATCTGAGTTTAAAGATTTTGACACACAACACAATGACTTCGGAAGTCGATTATCATAGATCATACCTGGGATACAGTGGCTTTCATGCCCCCCCCCCTTTGTAAAACAAGTTAAATATCATCCAACCGAATTGATTTGATTCGTCTTAAGCCTGTGAATGCCAGATAAATTGACGCTTTTATAGGATTTATGTGTATTACTTGTGTAAAGAGTGTACACGTGACATACATAGAGTTAACAAGTAAGACACCATGCAACTGATAACCAATTTATGAAACAGTACTTGTACCGTCTTGCATATGAATATCCAATTATCATTATTATATACCTTACAATCATCATCTGGGAGAGAAATATATCTCTTGAATAGCCTAGTTAGTAGGCTGTGGCGTGCATGGACATAACCGAGTCTGTTAACAACTATGTCTGGTAACACAGACTAGGCCCTAATCTGTCTCGCTGGCCTGGGCTCTTCTCCTGGCCCGCAAGGAGACGAGGATAGGCCTGGCTAGGCTACCTCTTCAAAGACATCCGTAATGAGCAAGATCACATTAACACTATCAATATTTACAGATATTTAACATATTCACATATCTTAGATATGTTGTTTAAAAGGTGATATGTTAAACTATGCGGTTTAATTGAATAAATGCATTGCGCATTTGCTTTTTGTGATTTTATATCAGTTTGATGATTTTTACCCCTGAGAACATAAATAATGCATGTATATATAAATACATCGACGACATATACATGGCAACAACTGATTAAAATACGACAGGGATGAAGAATCTGGCCGTATATTCTATATTTATAGTCAAAGTCCTTGATCAAGAGTGCATCAAAGCTGAACAGGCATCCTACAAGTGGCCGTGATGGCGTATTATTATGACGCCGATTATATTAGCAGAGACGGTACAAGATACATTATTACATAATCAGCATACTCAGCCAATGATAAATACAAGTAGACTAATGCAAGATCCGAAATACGAGTAAGAATGAGAACAAAGGTATGAATTGATGAATCCAATTACGAAGTGTATGATATCAAAATGCAATGAAACAGAAAATGATCGCGGAAGAATTCTTAGAAAGCAAGACTATACAATGAATCAATAATAATAAATATATAACTTCCCGAATAAGGTCATTTTGTACTTGTGCTTAATTTGTATGGAAACTCACCTGGAGAGTAGCGCGCGAAAATTTGCGTCGCACGTGTTCCTGTATTTACACTGACAACTTCAAAGTGGTGAAAGACAAGAACGAGTTCCACTTCCCCCGCGTCAGGTCCTAATGAAAACGTACTCTTGGACGTTAATTTCCCGTCACACTCCAGCAAGCACCTCGAAGGGCGATATGAGTTCTTCCGGTGGTAGATTTCCGATCTGGTAGCGCGTACATTCCGAGGCGATGATGATGATGATGATGATGTTGATGACGAAGGAATGGTGGCAGTGGTATATTTCGGGTACATGTCACCTTTGCGCGCGAGTTTGTACACCGAGTGAGACGGAGGATCAAAGTTAATGCTATCTTAGATGTGTTAGGACGAGAAGTACATGCGCTATGTTGGGGAGAAGGCTAGGGGCATCATGCACGGGTCAAGCGTTCGATACTCTCACTCCATCTGATCAATAGCATGTCAGCTAATTTACAGCGCGGGTGACTCAGTCTGAATAGCCGGCATCATCACGCTTGGCTGGTGAGGATGGCGGCAGGAGAGAAGGGAGACGGATGGAGACATGGATAGTCAGATGACCAGAAGGAAGGAATACGTCCATATGTATATGTAGTTCAGTGGACGCGGTTGTATTGAATGGCCTGTCGTTATCCGCAAATTAAGTTTCGCATTCTTCTCTCCTCAAAACGTGACGATTGCCTCTCCCTCTACTCGAACTCTTCCACTACCTCATTAAGCAGCTTAAGACCTCGCGTGTCAAAGAGAAGGCTGCCGTATCGCCCGTGTATCCACAAATAACGGCGCAATGAACAAGCGGCGTGTGTAGACTTAAATTCTTGTGAAGAATAGTCCATGTATTAGAACATCAACACTGACAGCGCCTGGCCATCGTAATAAACGTTGAACATGAGGAATATGATTCGTGAACTGTCCCTGTATCTATTTCTTGGACGAGAGAAAGGGTCCGTGCGTGGACTTTCATAGACGTTATTTAAGTGGATTAGGGGCCAGGCGAATGAGATGTGTTTGTGTTGAGATCTCCTGTACCCACGGCACCGAAGAGCAAGGAAGAAGATGCGAATTAGAAGGAAGGATCACCGCAAGTGCTTGATCACTTTCGAGCTGCATGCGCTTGTCATGCGTTTTGAGAAGTCAGCGAGGTACACAGGAAAGAAGGGGTTTAGAAATAAAGAGAACGATGAATAGAGATGGGGAGAGGGGAAACGAGAGTACAATACAAAGAGATAGAGATGGACAGAGAAAGAGAAGGAGAGAGAGAGAGAGAGTGTGTGTGTGTGTGTGTGTGTCTAAAAGAGAAAGAGAGAAAGAGAGATAAGAATAGAGGAGGAAGAGAGAGTGAAATAACAGAAAAGATATAGAGAGAAGATATAATGAAAAGAGAATAAGATATAGAGAAACACACAAATAAAGTATGAGATATATCAAGAGAAAGAGAGAAAGACATGGACAGTAAAGAGAGATAGGAATAGAGAGGAAGAGAGTGAAATAACGAGACAGAGAGAGAGAGCGAGAGAGAATATATAATGAAGAGAGAATGAGAGAGAGAGACACACACACACACACACACATACATAACATATGAGACATATACAGAGAAAAAGAGATGGACAGAGTATGAGACATATACAGAGAAAAAGAGATGGGCAGAGAGAGAGAGAGAGAGAGGTAGAGCGAAAGAGAAAGAGAGACAGAGATGGACAGAGAGAGAGATACGAAGAGAGGAGGAAAAGAGGGTGAAATAACGAAAGAGATATAGAGATAGAAGACACAATGAAAAGAATGAGAGATAGACACACACATAACATACACATAACATATGAGACATATAAAGAGCAAAAGAGATGGACAGAGAGAAAGAGAAAGAGAGAGAGAGACAGGGAGAGAGAGGGAGAGTAGAGACAGAGAGAAAGAGATGGACAGAAAGAGAGATAAGAATAGAGAGAGAGAGAGACACACACACATACACACATAAAGTATTATAAAGAGAAAGAGAGATTGACAGGGAGATAGAGAAAGGGGGAGTAAAAAGAAAGAAAATTGACAGTAAGAGAGATAAGAATGGAGGGGAAAAAGAGAGAGTGAAATAACGAGAGATGGATAGATAGATAGAGGAGAGAGAGAGACGTATTCTTTCGTGAAAACAAATCGGCGTACGACTTGAGGTGATGAACAACGAAGGTAAACTCTAAATGAAGGAATAAAGATGAATGATTATCGGAAAATCAATGTCGATGAAAATCAATGTTCTGGTGATGCATTATTTTCATTGTTCATGAAAGTTGTTTATTTTTTATTTTTAAATGAATAAAGAATTGAATTCATACGCCATCTTCTTAAAATGTACTAAGTGTATTCCATTTCATTCGTCTTAAAGTACCTAAACACGACTGAATTCATGAAACCTCACCAGTTCTCCCAGCTGTAGTTGACAGTCAGGATTTCATTTTACCAACGACAAAGTCTTACAAGGCTTGACATGAAAGACATAATAGTACATTTATGTTCCTGACGTAAGCATTTCCAAATACACCGACAATTTTAAAGAAACAATTATGTACAAAGTGGATATGTAGATCTATGCTAACGAACAAAGCATACATATTTTGAAGAAACGAATATGCAAACGGATGTAGATGGAAATAAAGACGCCGGAGAAGAGCAGTATGCTCAACATTTCGGTCATACACCTTCTCAGGTGGACTATTCATTCCAATTGTGACAAATATAGGCTAAACTACAAGCTAATAGGTAAGCGCGGATAGCCGTTAGTAAGTAGTCCACTATGTTTCCTATTGCATATCGCAGGATATATATAGTACAACTGCGCCACCTGTTGCTATATTTACACATCTCAAAAACTGTTTTGTTCTTTAATGGACTTCGGACTGTATCCATACTTTACGATCTTGATTATACCGATAATATAGGATTTTGAGGTGATTTTTATTTCATGTAAAAAGTTGGTACTTCAGAGTTCTGTAGAATGGAAGTACAATGCTTTCGAGCCAGATTTGGACTTTTCCACTAGTTCCCTCTACCTTTAAAATGTTGAAATATCGGGAGCCTTTGGGACACGCCACTAATGACGAACAAACAACCCCTTTTGTTAGTCGCGTCCTTATGTTACTATGGAAACTGCTTTTAAACGACCTAGGAATGCCGCCCCCGTTAGTCGGAGAGAACACTCCAATCGGAGGTTATTCAAAGTAGACACAAGAGCAGAAAAAGCTCAATACCACACGGTACAATAAATACTGGCGATTAATACTTAGCACCCAAATATGAGTATTATTCTGTCAGGGTGCTTGGTGGACGTAAGGGTTTTTGGTTGAACGTAAACACACTCATGTCGAGATTGAAAGGGGTGCTTGCTGCTAATCTTGCGCTCCATCGCGACCCCGCAGGCGCCAATCGTTACCCTCAACTTCCCCGCCAAGTCCATCCACTTACCCGCATTTAGAAACACTCGAAAATATTAGCTTACGAATTATGACCGTCGTTACGTCACTGCGCCAATTAAAATGGTGTTTCACATTATTTTGTTTGTTTGGTCTTCTCTGCACGATGGTTAGCGGTGTAATTGACCCATTTCTGTAATTAATAAGAAGCAATTTTCGTCACGATGCAGAAATTAGTTTGAACATGAGTACAACAATCACCCATGTCATTACGTCCTATCTAGCAATTTAAGCAAAATAGATTGCGAATGACGGGTTTGGAGAATCACTCAGAAATAATCTTCGCAGAGACGTGAGAATATTGACACACAGATTATACGCATTGCTACGTCATCGTAGGCATTGCTCAAAGTCGAATGGCGTTTCCAAAAGTCGAGACACCAGTCAACTCGAATTACTGAGGTTGAAGCATTATTGAGGCATGGTTTATCATGTTATGAACGACGCTGCTAAAATTAACCGTTTTCCTAATTCAATTATAAAATTCAAAAGGTGTTCAAACATAATGAAATGCTGGACGGTGTGCAATGCAGCTTGAAAAATCATTTAGAAGAACTGATTTTCTTGGAGCTATAAATATCGTGTTACAAAACGCATGGAATACGTCATCTTCAGAACTACTTGGTAAGTTGGAAAGACCAAAAGGGGAAACGAAGTGTTTTCTTCACAGGTTGAAGACAACAATATGACAATTGCCAAGAATATTAGCCCATATTTCATGTGTATTATGCCACCATTGCTGAAGTTTACGGTGGTTGCAAACGATGTGTTGTGTACTATTTTTTTTTAATATAAATTTTCTAAAATCAAATATATCATGCTACGTGTGCATTAGATAAATCAGACACATTTGTTTCACACATACCTCTATGAAAGCGATCAGAACATTACGGGAGAGCACCTCGCACGTGACGTCAAAAACTAAAAATCTTAAAAGATCGTTTGAAAATCTTGAAAAATCATTTAAAAGAACCGATTTACTGGGAGCTATAAATATCCTGTTACAAAACGCATGGAATACGTCATCTCTAGAACCTTTCCTTTGACGGATTTTCGTCCAACCCATCACTAATTTTTTTTTAGGTTCTGTTTTTATTTAAACCAACTGAAAATCAGAGTGGACTTTCCCTTTATGGAGGCATTATTGCTCCGTGGTGGACGGCCGAAAAGCTCTCACCCTCCTCTGTCAGCGTTCCCGAAGGAGTAGGTGAGAAGAATGAGCAGGAGTAGTTGCGATGATAAATTGGGAGCAATATTTTCATTTTTAATCTACAAAGACGTTTGCATATCGATGAGCCTACACGTCATTCAGGATTTGCTTAGTGAAGGTTTTCCTTGCTCTGTCACCGACAGCAGGGAAGCAATAGCAGGAAAGTGTGAAGTTTTTTTTAAGAGGTTTAAATATAATATCTGGGGGTGTTTCACCAAGCTGTTCTTCAGCTAAGAATGACTTTACGCACGACTGGTTACCACTTCTTGTGCTAAATGAGATACCCCAATTTGTTCAAATTTGTTTTAATTTGACAAATCATAAACTTTGTATTCATAGGCTTATTAACAACAAGAATTCTAGGATCAGATTTGAATTTAAGCTGATGGGAATCAAGCTCACTGGGAATCTCATTTAGCAGAAGAAGCGGTCACCAGTCGTGCGTAAAGTCGTTGTTAGCTTGAGAACAGCTTGGTGAAACACTACCCCGGTCGTTCTTGTTTTTTAAGTCGTAGGTCCCACGCATCCTTTCTGAACCGCGCAACCCTCTGGAATACGATGGAAAGTGATTGAACATATATATTTCACAGGCCATTTCATGTCCAGGGAGATGAGATACATGGTGCTGGACATCTGACCATTTATGAGATTTCTCTGGTATTTCTCGCGCGCAATATTTACTTCGAATTGCTCCGTTAAGCCTTTCAGTGCCAGGCACAATGGCTATTCCAGTGCAACATTTGTGCACAAATTCATCGATGGCGCATTAGGGGTTAAAACTCTTTGATCCTTTCTTGCTTCCTACCGTCATAATCATAATCAAAATACATTAAATTATATTCAAAATACATAATATTTAATTTGATGCATGAAATATGATCATCCATACCTTTATGTCGCTTCGTTAAGAAATGTGTCGCATAGGCGTACAGTGTCTTAAGAAGGTATCCATCTTGCTGATCATTCAAGACATCTCTCTCTTTCTCTAGATCCAGACCCTGAGTACGAATATAGAATCAACAGGGAGCATGTTAGTTAAGAACACACCGATGCCATACGAGATATAAGTGATTTGAATGAATGTACACACATATTACAAAGGAAAGGCCATGTTGCAGTGCATTTTTCTTTCTCGTAACTTTCAATTATTAGCTTTGACAATGTAAACAGCCAATGAACGCTTAATATGACATAGTGTTGCCGTTCTGGCTACGATTTCTTGTAGATTGCAAACAATTAAAATCGTTCCTGAAACTTGATCGGTGTTTGCGTAGAAACAGTACCGAGATTCGTTTACTTTTCTTAGCCATACGTGTTATACGCAAGCTAGCGTTGTGTTTTTGCACATTGAAAAGAAAGACAAGTCACATTCTTATAATGTGTGCATGTATGTGTTGGTGTGCGTGCGAGTGTGTGTGTGTGTGTGTGTGTGTGTGCGTGTGCGTGTGCGTGTTTGTGTGGGCTTGCGTATGTGTAGAAAGGGGAGGGGCTGTTGATGAAGTTACGAATATTAATACAAAAATCATTTTTAAATTCCTAATTTAACGGTGTTAGGGTCTGTTTAAATTGAGAGGGATGTCCCAGAGCTTAGTTGGCATTAAGTCACATGATACGAGAAAGGTCGTTAGAAGCCTTGTTTTAGGGTGTACAATGACAGTGTGGCCATCTACGAAGGAGAGCTTCAACCTTTGATATGCTTCTTAAAAGTTATTTTTTTTTATTACAACAAAATTGATACCACGATTTCATGTTCATACCATCCATTATCCAACTTCCTGGTCTTCAACGTAAGAAATGCTATCATGATGATGATGATGATAATAATAGCAATAATAATACACTTCGACTGTTTAACATCTTACATTTTACACGCTTGATGATAAACCAATCTCGTTTGTAATTAAAAAACCCTCACTGATACTGTCTATGCAATATGAACGGAAATCGTATATACCCACGTCAAACGGAAAATGTTGATACAAAATCAAGTCAGTGAGCTGTAAACTAGACACTCCTATTGTGGTAAGAGCGGAAATTGCGTCTTTCGCAGCAATAAACGCATCTCATACCTTACATCTAGACAAGACTTGTACAATACGACGATCCTTGCACCCCATTGACCGCTGCGCAGCAGGCAGTCAAGTGCTATTATGAAGATACCGCCGCTTAAAGGACACCATACGTCTTCCCCTCTAGCTCATCGACTCATTTAATTCAATTCGTTTCTATGTCAACAGAAATATCAATGAATTCTGACGTCTCCATTGATAATACGCGCACTTCACCAAGCAGAAGATAGACATTGATTCGGCGTGATATTTTCTCCCGCCGAATTGGCCGCTAAAAGGAGCCACATTTCTATTAATATCTGTGAGTGGATGGTATTTCTTTCTTGCTCCGTTTTGATGCTAAAAATCGAAGTCCAAGTGCTGATGAAAACGGTGAGAGGTACTTAACCCTATCTGCGCTAGACAAAATGGTGATATGTGTATTATAAGAGCAAAGAATGTCACATTGACACATACAATATCAAAGAGAGACCGCAAAATCATACCTGAGCACAATGGCAGGTGTCTAAGGTAACTGCATAATAGACACATAGAAATGATGAATGTCACTTCGACACAATAGCACGAATCCAGAATAGGGGATTGAATGTAACCCACGTTTAAATCCTGTAAGACACCCACTGATAATTTAATTGAGCGCCAAAAGTGGAATGTTTCATTCCACGTGCTTCGTCAGAGGCAAAATGAATCATCGAGGTCAAAACTTTATCCACGTAGAAACGAAATCGATTCCGTTATTCCGAAAATAAAGAGGGAGATGAAGGAGAAGAACAAAAGATGGAAAAGAAGAATAAGTACAAGGAGAAGAAATAACGCATTCACACACACACAAACACACACATACACAAACAAAAACCTCATTCTGTACATTAATGTTGCCATATGTATGATCGCTCCTCCTCTTTTTAAATGAAGTTCATTCTCAATTGTGCTCAGTCTAGCAAACTAACTTTCCCCCATCCAATATTCGATAAACGTCTTCGTTGGTATCTAAAAGGAGGAGCGAGTCTTCTTCTTCCTCTATCGTAGTACTTTAGAAGACTCATCATCCCAATTGATATGCGCATTCTGTCGTATGAAAAAAATAATGAGTAATCTCACAGCTCTACTTCCATCTACAGAGAGAACAAAAAATAAAGAAAAAAGCACCACCTCCCAGTGAGACGTTCTTGCTGTTGACATTTGTTTTCGCGGAATCGTCAATTAGAGTTATCTGAGATTACCGGGCAAACGGGAATAATTTCTTTAAGTGGGGTTTATATCTCCCTTTCTATTAGCAGGGCAAGGGAACGACAGTTCAACCGTCACATACTTTACAAATTGAGTGGCAACACGAGGACATTTGGCCTGTCCCCTTCTACACTCCGGCGGTCTAGTTGAGCTGCGACTACGCGAGAAAGCCCGACCAGGAAAATGATGAAAATCCCAAAAGTCAAAAGAATTTATTCTAGCAATTGTCCTCGTGAGACCTGGCCTTTGTAGGTTAGTTGGTGGCGTTTGTTTGTGTGGGCGGTGGAAATAGAATAGCAGGGGTCGGTTTCACGGAGCGGTGCTTATCCCAGGACTAAAAACTGTTTGAAATGATGCAAGGTATATGCACATTATGATAGTAAGTGTTCAATTCATGATGACTTGTAATTAGCAGAATAAGATTTCCTTTCATGATTTTACATACTATATTTTTTTTATGTACCATATCAAATCATTTAAAAAATATAGTAAGCACCTGTGATAGCTTACAAGTTAGCAAAACCCTGCGAGTATGCTTCGGCCTATAAATACTTAATATTGAATACATTTGATTTCTGTATTCTTACACGGCGCCAATTAAAGGTTTGTTCACGCTTTTCAAGTGGGCGAATAAGATAGTTCAATCAATCATCTTGATGGTTTATGTGTATTCTGTGTATTTCGGGACGAGTTTTGCACATTAAGCCCATATCACATGATAAAGAGAACATTCATGGGCAGAAGAATGTGCGTACTTTGACACTAGTAATACACACAGCCATAGAGGGCAGCCTTTGTCTGCCACAAAACACGTCAAAGACGGTTAACAGTGACGTCATTAGATGAATAACTTGAAAGTTCTTCATGGATATTTTTTGTCTTCTCGAAGTCGAACAAACACCTATCACCCCTATGGGGAATAACCTATCAGGCTCGTTGACCCGCAGGCGGTTTGTCGTTGCCGCCCTCAGCGGGCCAGTGATTTGCCGCGGCGGAATAGCAATACACGAGTCACATGACATGTTCACATTTACATGCCGGGTAAGTCACTGCGAGAACGACCCAATACAAATTTTTGCAAGCGACAAAAATAAAACCGATTCAATGTGAATATTACTTTAGTCAGATATATTGTTTGTTTTTTATCATCATGTTGGTATTTGTTTGCTCAAAATTTATAAGAAAGTGACCCAGCTACTTTGTGAAAATGCATTGTGCAAAAGCACAGCTTGTTCACCAAAATGTGCTTCATCTGGCCGCCATGCATGTGAGATATACCAACTCACCATGAACATAATCAGTCTCTTGTTCAGCTTACCTCAAAGGCTTAATTGCCCTTTTACGTGCCATGTTCATGTTCTTGTAACAGTAACGTACGCAAAGGCCCAAAGATCAGCGTGTTTGAAAGAACAGCATACACAGAGAGACTGCTGTGAGGAATATGGGTAAAACTGCAAGCACAAGGTGATCTTAAAACGATACTATTATCACGAGGCCCCAGGCAAGGGGATAATAGTATTGATTAATAGTATTTGAGATCACTGCTGGTCCTAATTAGTTTAACCATGTCCCGAATAACAGAGCAGTATGCATTTTTTTTATATATCGAATCAAAATATGATGAATAACTCGGATATTTCGAGCCCATAACAATTAAACTGGAAATTTCTCCAGAGCAGAACTCTACCCTAATTTGATTATCAATCAAGGGTGCGTTAGGGTAGGCGTTAGATTATACTGCGTCTTTGTATTTGGGCACTACGTGTTGCTCATTGCGTATTTGTACCGCGCGCGCGTTATTTGCTCATTGTATTTTACATGTTAATAAAAAAATAACATTATTTTCGTCGCGTTTGAGTGTTTTTTTTTCATTTTTTGTATTAATATTAATTTATTCGGACTTCCTTGCATATCAGTTTCACTCCTTATATAATATCACATCTAAGTTCAAGTTTAGTATAGGTTTATGAAAATTAAGTTGACACGACCGATTATAATACTGAGATCATTTCTATGTACTTCACATTTTCAAAAGGTTAATTTTTGTAATTTATTCTATATTTACGATTAATTCAATTCTTGTTTATTTATATTAGCTTATATAAGTTTTCTGATATTGTGCATCAATGATGTAGTATATGTTTTGTATGTATGTGAATATATTTCTGTCTTATAATGTGCTATATTTGGTTTCCTTCAATACCCTTTGACAGGGTGACATGTGAAATAAAACATTGGACAGTGAACAGCGTTGCAGAAAGCGCACAACAACATAACATTGTGACGTCATTTTAGACAGCTCAGCTGACACTGTTGTTTGTAACTACTTTCCGCTAATAAATAGATTGTTTAACTTACTATGGGTTTTTCAACGTTGGTCGCGCTAATGGGTGAACACGCAAAGTCCTATAAGGACTCGCTCAAGCACAAGGTACTTGACACTCATTATATGAATTTATGTTAATTAAGTATTATTGACTGATATTCATGCTAATTAAAGTACTATTGACCACTATTTATGCAAATAAAGTAATTTTGCTGAAATGGTTAAATCTGGTTTAAACCTGTCAACCAGACAGGTAACAGGATAATAGAGATGAAGTTTATAATGAGGGTTATTATTTGCAAGACTCCAGACCATTTGTTAATCAATATGTCCTGGTTAAAATAACTGGAAATGAAAAGAAAATTCATCCACGAACGGCTGGAAATGAGCTCATCCTTTCACCGATCTCTCGCCTCGTTTAGGACGTGTGGGTCTGATAATCTCTATATATAGATGCTAAGAGATGAATCTCAGAAGAAAAAATAATTGCAGCTGACATTATTGCTTTTTTTTATAAATAGATATGACCAATAGAAAGTTCTGTCGTATTCGTGTTTTGATAGTTAATATATTTCTTAATAATGATGATAACTAACACAATCATGTCCCTATGCGCTGAAAAAAATGCTTTAAAAAGTATGCTGAGTCGTAATCACGTTCTGATGTATAAATGGGAGATGTGTACATATAATGATGACGAGACCTCTAATTATGACACAGCCGTATGGCAGTGATTACATAATCACGATGAGTCCCGTTTATAACTGATTTCAGGAAAACGTGAAGGAATTGTCTCAAAATCGAACGAGAGCGGTTAGCGTGATGACGGTAAAATGGTTCTTCCACCAGTGCTATGATTGCGGGTCCCGTGATCTTTGTCATTACTATCCATTGCCTTGATTCGGTTGAAAATGGGCGCTAAACGAGTCAGCTGAATCACGGTGTAGTTCAATGTTGACTAATGTTATGTATCACTCAGCTATGAGTAATAGGTTAACATGACGGAGGTACACCGCTAGTCTCGATCTCAGACCTATGTATGGATTCCCCCGGTGCACAATCTTGGCCCAAGTAGTCTATCGACGCAGCCTCTGTTGTGACACAGTGTTAAAATATCTGCCTGATAGACTGTGACTATGACTATGACTGTGACACAGTGTCAAAATAATCTGCCTTGCTGGTCATGGCCCATCGAGAGGCATACACACACGTATCAGCATGATCAAAACTAGTCTCGGCAAGTTCAGACCCCATTTAGTTTGCCTCATTAACTGACAAACTGATCCACACAGCGGTAGACCAGCCACACCATTGCACTCACAAATTGCACACCCTTTCATATTCAGAGGATAAGGACCTTAATCCATCGAAAAATTCAAAGTATTGATGCGTTTCTAAGAGCGATGTATTACATGACACATACGTGACGTAATGTGGACATGAGTAATGTGACACGTAGTGTCAAACTACATGGCTTCAGTCCTCTGAAATGCTGTTGCACATTTGGATGAAGCAATCACGTGGACCAATGACTAGATTTTCTTTAGAAATAAAGCTCAAACGTAACGTTACAAAGCAAATTTGTCATGTGCATGTAGTACAATTACTGGCATGTCATGCACTTAGTACTCTTTACCTAATATATGGCATCCTTGAAGTCTCCGTGTGCCAGACAAATTGCTGCTAAATGGGATATATATATATATATATATATATATATATATATATATATATTTATATATATATTTAGTACTTGTGCACAAATGCAGCAATGGCAAATACAGAGTTATTCAAGCTTACCGCTGATAAATGTATAACGGAAAAACCTAACGGATGTAACGACAGAATAGATATGCCATATTGACATAGCTGAGTGGGACTATCCAGCCATATGCTCACATTCAAACTTACTGCTGATTATAGGTATAACGTCAACGTCATTATCAAACCCTTGCTTTTAATCGTTTGACATTTTCTTTGCAAATTTCAAGTTCATGACATACTTAAGGTCACTTTCATGATATCAAAGTACATGTACTCTGTCTTGCAGATAGCACTAGTCTTGGTACGCGTCAGGCCATCGTGGAAACCGGTCCCATGGTTACCCTGTGGTGTGATTTCAATAATGGATCCTCACTCGTCCCCTTGAAAAGCGTTCGAGGAGAGTCGAATAATAATGACACTAGAAATAGAAATGGCGTCTTTAGTAGTGAATGATAATGATAAAGGGTGGACGGTCAGGCCAGCAATTTGTCACTCTCACAACACAACCGATGTCTAGCTTGCATACTGTTCGCTCCCACGAGATAATAACATTAAACCAAGCGTGTAATTTAGCCACGATAAAACATGTTTACCACCGTGTTTTAAAGAGCAGGGATCACACTTATGTTTTGTTTGATTTGTATTGCATATACTAAGTCCCACCCACGCTCAAAATCTATTTGCCGCTTTTAACGTTATACCTTAACGTCTTCATCCTTCGTTTGTCCTTCTGACACCCAAAGGAGCGATAGAGGTTACAAAATTACAAACAAGAAAGTCATTACACCTGGCAAATATGAATGGTAATTTGACGTTACAGGAAATGTAACCATGGCAATCGTGATAAGTAATTGAATTGAATATAATAGAAACATTACTGAAGCAGATTGGGCACTCGTCAGTGTTCACGTTGTACACCACGTGTTTATCACGCAAACCTACAGAGGTCTATCGAATATTAAAAACACAAATTACTTTGTTATATGTCTTTCGTTCTTCTTGACTCAATCTGAGGGTTACGTCTTCCTCTTTAACTGAGGTCTGATTCTGGTACATCCACTAATCGTGCAGCCCAAGACAGGGTATCCCATTGGCAAAAGTCATGAAACTCGGCAGAAATCAGCAGTATGCTCTAACAATTTCACAGTCATAGCTTCGCGAACATATTCAGGAAATGTGAAAAACTATCCTTTTTTTGCGTTTGAACCGCAGCAAACATAGTCCATATTCATAAACGTATTGTCCCTCTTAGCGCGCGATTGGAACAATAAATTGCTCGCATTGAATTAATGCACCGTGAAGCGGACCATAGCGCACAGTGGTCTCCGGTCTCGAGGCTTCAGGTTTCGGATAAATCAGTCCAAAACCGTATAGTCGGTTTCCAGCTCTACAGTATCATCTTCCATTTTCCGTGGTTTTAACAAAAATATGTTTTTAACCTGCAAAAAGGGACACCCTGTCTTTAATTATGGTTTAACTATCATGACTATGTTAACCATAATAGCTCCATGGTCCATATACTCATTCATGCAGACCATTCATACGTTATTCATGCTGATCTTCTCTCTCCCACCCCCCCCCCCCTCTCTCGCTCTCTCTCTCTCTCTCTCTTCAGCTCTCTCCCCACCCATCTCTTTCTCTCTCTCCACCTATTTTCTTCCTCTCTCTCTCCCTCCCCACCCCTCTATCTCTCTCTCTCCACCTCCTTTCTCCCCCTCCTCTCTCTCTCCCATCTCCCCCACCCCTCGCTCCCATTACCTCACATCTCTCTCTCTCCCTCTCTCTCTCTCTTTCTCTCTCTCTCTCCTTTTATCTCTTTCATTTCTTTCAATCTCTCTCTCTCCCTCTCACATCCCCTTACCCCCACTTTACTGACTCTCTATTTCGCTCTGCCTCTCAGCTCTATTTGTATGCCCTGCTCTCTCTTTTTGTCTCTCTGTATCTCCCTGTTTCTCCTCTCCCTTCCATCTCAATCTACCATGCCATGCATATTTAAACCTTCTACCCATCTGTGCGTAATCATACTGAAATCATTTTCGCCTCCCCATCCCCCCCCCCCCCCCCTAAGCTCACCATTCCGGCCCTTTTCCCTCCAAACTGACAATTCCGCCACCCTGCTCCCTGCAAGCTCACCTTTCCGCCCCCACCCCCGTCACCCTGCAAGCTCACCATTCCGCCCCTTCTCCCTCCAAGCTGACCATTCAGCCGACCCCGTCTCCTTGCAAGCTCACCTTTCCGCCCCTTTCTCTTGCAAGCTCACCTTTCCACCCCATTCTCCCTGCAAGCTCACCATTCCACCCCCCTCTACCTGCAAGCTCACCTTTCAGCTCCTTTCCCCTGCAAGCTCACCCTTTCCGCCCCCTTCTGCCTGCAAGCTCACCATTCCGCCCCAATTCTCCCTGCAAGCTCACCTTTTCGCCCCCTTCTGCCTGCAAGCTCACCATTCCGCCCCAATTCTCCCTGCAAGCTCACCTTTCCGCCCCTTTTGCCTGCAAGCTCACCATTCCGCCCCAATTCTCCCTGCAAGCTCACCTTTCCGCCCCCTTCTCCCTGCAAGCTTGTCTTTCCTCCTCCCTCCAAGCCCATGTCAACCCCTCTCAACCTCCCCAATCATGCCAATAATAGCCGATGCGGTGTGAAGGAGATGGGCGGCGGGGTGTGAAGACAGGAGATACTCATCACCTGGTAGGCTATCATGAGAACTCACTCGTCAGCTTCATTTCCGTAGACAATACCCGGGGGATTGACAGGGATGGGAGAACGCCGCGTAAGCTTTCCCCTAAAATTCGCCGTACTGGGCTCAAAGCTAGCCCAAAGACTTCCGGCAACGTGGGATATCCCCACCACTGCTACCATGGCCACAGCTTGGTCTTATACCCATGAATGCTATTTGTTTTAAAATCTAACATTCATTTATGTTCACGACATTTGGTATTTTACCATCTTAGTCTGATAATAACAATGATAACGATTGCATTTATAAGGCGATTTATATGTTTATATGGCGTTTCTAAGCGCGCTGGTTTTCTGTTTAAATAAAAACACTATAGTATTTATTGGTATTACGTATATACACTACATTTTGTATTGGGATAAACAAGTGATAAAATGCATAATAATTGTTTGCGCCTCCAGAATCTTTTAGCTGCATCTATGTGCACGGTGTGGTCTGTATATGTACAGTAATATTGCGATAATCGGTCTTGATACAGCGTTTTTCCACGTACCTCCCCACGTACAAATGCACAATATAGCACCTAAATCGCTCAAGTATTGCTATACCATTAGATCAGTAGTTGTACAATTTATAAGGCAATTGATTCCTTTAGATCAGGAACACGTACAAACATTTCTAGGCTGGATTATGTAAACCAATGCCGTTGTTAAAGGAACTGAAAACACAATTATGCAACACAATTAAAATTTGAAGCAATACTATTGTTAAATGCCCAGGTGTTCGACGAAAATGCTTTTAAAGAGAACTGTACACAATTGTTAGATGTGGCAGAGCCACTTACTTATAGGCCATAATATTGAAAAGTAGCCCAAAGTGATGAGTAAACCGCGTAGCTATAACGTATCGCAGTAAGATCAAGCTAATACCGCGTATCAAGCAGATCGCGCTTGAAATATGCTACGTACAGTACTTGGTATTTGATTGGGCAGGTGTGGCGTGACCGGATAAGGGGAATGACTGTGAGTAGTGATCACTAGAGTTGTCACTTTTACGAGACGCGCATTTTTGTAATCGCCATGTGCAGGTGTGACACAGAGATGGAGAAACATGGTCTCCGAATGGCCATCATCAATGTCAGAATCAAATATTAATATCATATTCATTTTCATCCAGGTATGGTCCGTTATCGGTTAACCTTTTGGACAAGGGTTCATACATACATTACACACAACATATTATTTAAGATCACACATCATCAGGACTTTGAAATATAAATAATTTTTAAAAAATAAAATTGTATAAAGCGATTACTGAACTGCATAGCCAACCAAACTGAGTTTATGGAAACTTCATGGAACAGCTTTGCTTAATTGTGATATTTTCAGGAGTATTGGAAGTATGGGACTAATTCCTATTCGGTCTCGTACATTCTAATTGGAAATAATACACCTTCTTTTGCTCATTCATTACGTCACTTGTTATCTCATCACCCCCCCCCCCCCCCCAGCAAAGGTTCTGTGCTTTCTGATTGGGGTCATTGCTTCTTTTCCCAAAGATCTGCAGCAATCACATCTCAGTCTCGATTAAAAGACGATCCATTCTTGACCTAAAGTGAGAGCGACTGAATGAAGGTTAGTCTGTAGGTCCAATCATACACGTTGATGACGTTATACCATCCCGATGACCGCCTCCCCCCCCCCCCCCCCCCACATCGCCCCTTCAGACAAACTCCCCTGTTCGCCAGTCATCCACCCTGCCATGCACGTCACGTCACACCGGGCCCACTCCACATACATGTAGACTCAATCTGGAAGTCCTTATACTGGAGTGGTCCTCGACATAAAGTTATCACACAGGTCACAGACACGCGACATGTTGTTAAAAGCTTTTCTTTATGAGTATGAGCGAGATACAAATATATCTTTTCTTTTGGTACGTCGAGTGCGCTATACTAAGGCATATAAGGCTTTCTAGTTAACTCTCTCAGCCCCATAGAAAACAACTTGTGTTGTAACCATGGTAACGAACAAGGGACCTTCAATGGTCAGTGCTGAGAGGGTCAAGTCGGTATTTGCCACGTGAAGGTCTCCACTGTTGTATATCCCGTATGTTAGCATTTGACCGATGGTTGGCGAGTTGACCAGTAAAAAAAAGTGCCATCTTGATTAAAATAGGACGGCCTGAATACTATAAAAAGATCAGCAAGGAAAGAAATGCTGCCAGAATTAGATAAGTACAAGAAGAGACAGGGAAAATAAAAGATTGAAAACTCAGCAGCTCTGCATGAGTGAAAAGCAAAGAAGATTTGAAGAAATCCATTCCAAGCTGTTCAATGTATAAACCCGAAATCCCAGAACCAATCTGCCCTACTGACAAAAGGAAGCAAGTGACAAATCACTCAAATGCGGGTTATTGGTATTCTTAGATTGTTCCCAGCATTCCCTACATACGGCCAAAATCCGGACAAAAAATATTCATCTTGCTGCGAGATATTCAACCTAACATTATGTGATGCCAATGCAAGTGACAGACACATTTTGCTCATTTACAAGTAAAGTCTCTTTTGTTAGTTGCTTCTTTTTGTGATAGTATTGCAGCAATAATGTGGAGAGTTATATTCCAGAACGTTAGACTCTCTTCGACTAGTATGTATATTTCTCTGTCATGTGTAGTCTAGTCTGACTTCCAGCCTGTTTGCCATTTTTAAAATCTCGATTATCACTCTCATTAGAAAGGGTCTTTGAAGAACTGATAGTACTTCCAACATTTCTTTTCTTGTCTGGGGGCTGAACGGTCTTTGAGTGTAGATTTTCTGTCATGGACGTTAACATCTGACATGTTGTTTGTTCATTCCACCTTTGCATGACCGCGTTCTATATGTCTATATATTCTCGCGTTCTATATATCTGTTCCTGGCTCTTGCACGTACACTAAGCATATGTCACATACAAATCAGTGCTACCTATTGAAATGAACGTGTGAATATTTCACGGTTCAGTTTCAATCGTATTTCTATGTTTTGTACATAATGGTTCTTCTCGCGTCCATTTATTTTTATCACCGCATTTTAGTGTGCATGGAACCGGAGGTCATTACATTTATTAACAAGCCATCGGCTTCCTGATGATACCTTGAATTCAATGATTATAACAGTTGGTCGATTTTTTTTAACGATGAATAAAGAATTGAACCGAAATCGAACTTTGGACAGATCTGACAAGGTGCGGATGTGATCACCAACCGTAGCATACGGTATCCCGTCGTGTATTCAGCATGTATGACCTCAGTGATCCGACGATCGCGTGGTAGGCGTACTATAGTGCAATGCTCTGCCATCAAACGGTCAAGAGCAACGCGCAGGGTGCGCATCCACCAGTGGCAGCTGTATGGCACACTTGACAACCCTGGAGCTGTCTGTGCTGTGAGCATCAGCACTGATTTTGTACCCTACTGAATCAGTCACGTCGGACTTGGAACAGTCTTTTCAATCAACACAGACGCTGAAGAGTTATCATACTATCTGAAGGTAAAACAAACAAGCGACATGATTAGGGAGAACAAATAAACAATGTCCACAACACAGTAGGAAACTGGGCTATAAACCAGAGGAAGACACGCACGAAGATATATCAGTAGCAGCTACATGAAGTACAACACTACAGTAGACGTAGCAGCAACGGTCTCGCAGGAGCGCACATCAGCATTGCGACAGAAAAAAAAAATAATCAGGAGCAACGATATTATCAACTGTAATATCAAAAGAAGCGCAGGTTCAAGAAAAGCAAATCCGAAGTAGCAACAGAACCGATTGCAGTTCCAGCAGCAACCGAAATAGCACAACAAGGCGGAACAAGTAGGCGAAGGGAACATTACAGAACGGCTGGGATAATCATGGCGGACCCGCAGAACGAAATGCCGGCGGCGAGAATCATGATGTGGTGTATCCCGCGCGCCTTGTCTACCGCTTTCACCAAATGCATGAGCGGCATCGACGGGATCGAGGTCTTCTTCGAGACCTACACCCTGAGCGCGATGTCGCGGGAACAGTACCGCCAGGCCTTCGATGTCGACATCCCGATGAACTACGAGGGCAACGAGGAGGCGTTCCAGAAAGCTGCAGACCTCATGGGCCGTGCACTGGGCGGGAAGATCGAACCTGACCGGATTGCGTAAGTTTACCATCAATACGTGGCTAGAATTATAATCAGTTACATACATCAGAGGAGATACTAGAGTGTCACGTACATCTTCTACTTCCCTTACAATTTTGTTACCTTAAAGGATCATTTAAATTCACCCAAACACTAACTGCGCCGAGAACAATATGGTATGTAATCTTTACTTCTTTTTTTTTAAGGAATCACCATGTGTCTACACCAACACACCTTCTTTTCATAACAGCGTAAATTTTGAGGTGCATCACATGCGCTTGTAAACTTCTTCTCTTGACCAAAATCGGTCTGCACCACATAAGTTTAATTGACAATGAACAACTCATGAAATTTTTAAACATAACGCTATGGGATTAAAGATTTAGTGCATGAAGGTTTTTTTTAAGCTATTGATTGTAGTTTTAGGAACACATTAACGTTCGTGTAGTTTGTCCAACCTTCCTCGAACTTTCACTGATGCCGATATGCTTCCTTGGAAAATCTTTAAAATAGATCGTACGATCGTATAAATTACAAATATCACAGCACCTGCAAGGGATATTGCTGATTGCTTGTATTGGTCTAGCTTAAGTTGTTGGTATTAACATCAACAAAATAACGTTGGCTAAGACACTTATTGGTAGTGATCGTGTGCGATACGGTGAGCCAATTACAGCCAATTTACAATCGGTTGATTTATTGCAGTTCACTCCGTGTGATACAGGGCATTACATAATGCACACCTCCCATCTCATATCATTATATTTAGATACGGCAACATCAAGAGACGCTTAGAGAATTCAACGAGCAAATTTGTGTTTGCGAAGGAGATGGGCTTTGCCTTTCCCGACGAGAAAACTCGACGGTATCTACCCGAGGGATTCCGACACGTCTTCCTCATCCGGAACCCTTTCAGCGTCTTCCAATCCTTAAGGAAAGCTATGTACACGTTGGTCTCCCAGGTCGGCATCTACACCGGAGAAGAAGCCGCCTTCGACATGGAAAGAGACCAAACCATAGTGAAACCAGGTGGATTTTACAGCGATCTCTGTGACCTATATCGGTACGTCCGCTCCCACGCTGACCCGGAAACGATCGTGCTAAATGCGGATGACCTGTTGGCGAACCCTGCAGACGTGTTGTCAAGGTTTTGCGCGCGGGTGGGTCTACCATACAGCGACACGCTCCTGAAGTGGGACGCGTCGACCGACGTCGTGAAGACGTGGAACGCAGTCGGGGATGACGTCGTGATAAAGGGCTCGGCGTTCTATCAAGTCGCACTCGGCAGCGGGGGGTTTCTTCCGCCGCCTGAGCTTCCTCCAAAGGAGACACTGTCACCGGATGTCAGGAGGCTGGCGGAGGCAGCCATGCCACTCTTTAGGGAAATAAACCATCATAAGATCTAAAGATCATCACAACAAGCTCATCAACGCGCACATAATCATCCAAGCTTTAGAGCAAGATGGAAATATTGTCTTGGTAACCATGATAAGAAAACCATTCCCCATTGACAAGAGACCAATTTCTAGTCAGATTCATGAATTATAACATACTTTCTCTTTACTTCGAACCGACGTTAAACAAACAAGTTTATTTTTTGAGGAATCCGTAATGAAACGGGTCGATCGATGACATGGCATATTTCAAGTTGGTATTATTTTTGTTATCCCTTATCACAAATCCTTTTAAGAAGTATTGCGAGTCTGTTTCTCAGAATTTCTGCTTGTATTTCCTTTTAGTGTGATTAGCCATCACAAGCCAAATGTATGATGTATAGCACAGGAAGTGGAGATCGCCCGTAACAATAGTAATAATAGTATTAATAGTAATAATAAATATGATCTATATTTTGTGATGTCTTGAAATGATTGATTATATGGTATAATAAACGTGTCGTGTATAAAGAAAATCCTGATGGAGACAAACTATTTAGAATATACGATCAGACAATGGGCGATTAAATGTAATTCCATGGGTGATTCTCCAGCGTAATTTGCATTTATATCGTTCAATTTACTCAAATGGATTCCTTCTCCTTTCCCTTCTCACGCCCACGCAGGTACATGCATAAACTCGCATACACGAGACGCGTCTTTGGAACTGGAAAGGTGAGATCCGCAATTTGGGGTAGATAGATATTGTCTTCAATATTATTCATCACACTATGTTTACGTGGATATGAAAGCCATTCACAGTCAACAGTTAAAGGGGAAGTGAAGCCTGAAGTTAATCTGGTTTTGAGAAAAGCAAAAACATGAATTAAACAAATTAGTGAAGGTTGATGTTTGATGATGAATGTTTAAACTCTTAAATTTGGGACGTCACTTGAGACCTACTGTTTTTTTTTTACTAATTTTTTGGTTTGAATTTCAATTGTATTCAATGTGCATTTGATATATCATTAGACACATGTTTTGCATACACTTCTATGGGAAAATATTATTCCTTCATAAAAAAAAACAGAAAAAGGGTTATTTATGGAATCCTACAGCACACATCATATGGGAGAACAGCTCGCACGTGACGTCACAAAATTATTATCCTTTGATTTCATTTCATTTGAACTACAGCAAAAACTTATCTAACTTCATGGTGGACTCTCCTTTAAAAATACCCGACTCTTGAACAGATGAAACACGGGTTACTCAAGAAGACATGTCACAGGGGAGCAACTTCGCATGCGTATATCACAGACTTATGTCGCTACTTAAAAGTAGTTTGGAGACGCTTTCGACTCTTGCTAGATACAGCCAGCAATATAAGGCAAACAAAGGATGATTGTATACCTCTATATAAATGGGACCTTGCCTTTCATAAGGGATATATTGAGTTTATATCGTGGAGAGTTTGCGGACCACCAGTAATATGTGAAATGTATAGTTGAATAGAAATGTTGTAACTTACCATAGAAAATAACTACCATGGCAACAGCCAATGAGCTCTCATTAAGTTACATGTTCCATGGTAGTTACCATTGAGGGTAAGTTACAATAATCAGGAAGGTGTTACAACTGGAGTCGGCACGAACAGTAATTTATTCGTACACCGATTGCGTTCATTGATAGCACAGTAGAATATTTGACACGTTCTTTCTCAAACCAGATTTTCTTTTGCTACTAAGAAACACCTGCCTGTCTTGAATTTTTATGAGGCGGCGGTCATCATAGATCAAAGGAAGTCTATCCGAGCGCAGTCCATCCATGATAGGTCCGTGCAATAATGAACATATATGCAACATGCCTTTTATATTATGTTCTAACAAGGTGAAATACTGTAGTAAATTAAAAACGTGACTTTTGTTAGAAATGGAATTCAGTCGAAAGTTCCTACACGTACTGATCTAAGAACCCCCCCCCCCCCCCAAAAAAAAAAAAAAAAAAAAAAGTTATATGATTGTTAGTCATGTAATGTCGTGTATTGGTGTAAAGGTATTTTAAAATCAATACAATTATTAGTATACCGCTCTCTATGTGTATATATTTGTACAGTGTTCCTTCATGATCAAGTTTAAACAATTCACTCAAAATGAAATTTGGTGGTGTACCATGAGTCCACCAATGTTGCGAACATTTACCAGTTTGTGTGAGTACGTGTGCGATATAGGATAGATAGCGGGATAGAAAGAAGGAGATTGAAAAAGAGCAAGAGAGAAAGGGACAAAGATGAAAGAGTGACAGAGACAGATAGATAGAGGGGGTGAAGATATCTAGATACATTAAGAGGAAGAAGGGGAAGGCGGATGAGAGATAAAGAGACTCTCAGGAAGAAAGAGAGTACACTTCTTTCACAAGAGGTATCGAAGTGTTTATCATTACAACGAAGAAAATGGCGTTTATATAGTCAGTATATATCAGAATAAGTTAATCTATCAACAATCACGATATATGTTTTTGGAACGGACATTATGGAAGTGCGCTCATCCCTGATCAGCAATGAACTAATCCAAAAATATATCTCAGCCATATCGGTTGCCTACTGAAATATTAAACACCCGCCAATAAAACATTCAGATGTATGCTTTCGCAAATCTAACGGCTACTTTGGGGGTGTTTAGAGCGTACATTGGTACTTTAGGGCCCTCTAGTTTTCATAAAGCGATGCATCGAAATCTGTGTCAGTTTATTTCGGTACGTTTTTGGTAGCGGGTGCTCCCTTGCGCCCCAGTCATCCGGGGAAAGGGTACATCGTTGGGGGCATGAATGCAATCAATACCCCACCCTTCATATGGAAACGGATTAAGGTAAGCCTTAAGGGGTACATGCATAATCCACATCGACATCATGTACAAATCGGTTCGGCCCAGACGACAGGGATCGAATTCGGAAGCCCTTTTGGGTTGTTTTATGACATGATAAAGTATCCAGAACGGAACAGGATTCCATAATGCACATTCCACAGTAAAAATAGATCCTGCGCGACATGATACGATGCACAGAGGACTTTGTATGTTTTACCGGTTAAAAGAAACATCAACCTTGAGCACAGAGTAAAGTCATGTTCTTAGTAAAAAAAAAAAAGGAAAAAAAACCTCATTAAACTAACCTATCCAAGCTCTTTGACCCAAGTCATGGTGTTCCCGCCCCCCCCCCCCCCTCCCCCCGGACAACAGGGGAGAGGGTGACACGGGTTGGATGCGTGGTTTATTATCAATCACGTGATGAATTATTGGGCCATTTCTAGCCTGGTTGGTCCATTTATTCTTTGAATTTGTCTACTTCTATGCAAAATTAATAATCACTATCATTATACTACTTTTATCATCATCGGTATCATGTTGTAATACAATTATCTTGACCTATCAGCACCTCTTAATATCAACAGGTCTTAATATTATTATAAGATTTAAAAATATTTTTGATCTGTAAATAAAGCGACATAAAGTGAAATATGTAGATTTTAGAGAAAATGGTATTTCATTTTTATGAGTGTAGAAGTGGGAATGATGTGTGTGTGAATGTATGAGTGTACGCATATGTTGTGATATTGTTTTTTCTTAAGTGTGTTAATATCACATTGTATATCATAAAAGTATCATGCTTATTACATGTATTAATGAATGTCAACATTTTCATTGCATAAATAACGGAATTCCACCCTGGCCGCCATTAGCTAACTGTCAAGTACCATTTCAATGGTATGTATATAAACGTGCGATGGTTCTCAACTGTGACATGACAAACGGGTGTTCCAGAGTATTAGGTGTGAAGAAAGAAGCTTGTCTGTGGGCTGTCTGTACTATCGAACCCAAGAAGAATATATAATATTTATACACGCCGTGAAGGCCATCTTGGGGCTGTATATGTATCTATATATAGTCCATATAAACACAAACAAATTAATGACGTGCCAGCGTCTCCATTAGGTTGTTTGTGTTTACATTTCCAGTGCCATCGCAAGCTCTTGTATTGTTCTTATATATTCATAATAAATTATTATCATATGATGTATTTTATGTGTGATGGTGGTGGTGTGTGTATATGTGTGTGTGTGTGTGGGGGGGGGGGGGCAAAAATCCGATCACATTCATTGTCACAAGAAGTATAAAACACGATTATTGCACACAACATTGAATATCTTGCCCTGTGTGGTATTATGTGCAGTCTTTCAACTAACGATTGGTTCAGAAAATGTATTCGCGAAAATTGACAACAAAACAGCCAGCTATCTCGGGATTTTATTCTGGATGCACACTATCATAAACTACTCCCATAGTCTTCTCCGACCACGTGACCCTCCTTTCACCGGCTTTGTCAGCAAACCAAGTGCAAGGGCGATTCCTGAAGACGACATTTCAATAGCTTGACCATGTTTATTGTAAATTTGAAAGAGCCGATGACTGTATCGCCATTATTAAAAGAAGCGATCATTTCGGCCACTGAAGATCGATCGTACCGATAGTGTCATAACACAGCAATACAACAGGGTTAAGTCTTCAAGCGCCACATGTGGTATAAGTCACCTACAATATACCCAATTCCCGTAGAGCAGCAGTTTATCTGGCATACAAAAGGTTAAGGACATGGAAGAGACGGACGTAATATATCAACCCACATTTGATCCTGTTTGTCATGAAAATGCTTCGGAAGATAAAATACGTTAACACGCACTAAACTACCGCTACTCTCTTTCTCAACAATTCGTTGATTTATATACTCCTCACCTCCGCATTTTGGCGCCAAACGATAAAGGCGCCGCTGAAAAGGATGCCGGTAGAAAGGAAAGGAGACACGGTCACCTTTTCATCGTCGCGTGACGTTCATTGCAAACTTACTCATTACTGAACAGGTCTTGGCATTTGGCCGTTTCTCCCCTCTTCTTCAATCTACACGCGCTGCAGGCCAGACTAATTCAAGAATATAACAAGAAGTCTCTCCTACCAGCTCAATGAACCCTCTGTGAGAGCGCAGAAGAAAGATCGCACACGTTTTCTTTTTCTTGGATACGGAGTCATTTTAGGACGCCATTCAGGTGAATGGATTTATTGTATGTTTAAAGGTGACGTCATGTTAGTGATTGCGCTAAGCAGACTGTATGGACAGGATGAAGAAGGTGCTTTTTTAAGAATGGAGCTCACGAAAACAAATGCAAGAACAGAATACATACATGACTGATAGATGAATGACATACGTGGATTAGGAGAGCGGTGAAGGACTAAATTACTAAATATATCATCATAGCACTAAAGATACCATCTCTTAGTTTGCAGATAAAAACATATTCTTGACAACATTGCATATTCATCATATTTGTAAGATTTGAAACTTAATCATGTTAACAGTTACATGAACAATATTTTACTTTGTATCTTGATTATAATAAACATGTGTTGATTCAATTCAATTCAAGAGAGAGAGAGAGAGAGAGAGAGAGAGAGAGAGAAAGGGAGAGAGGATGGAGAAATATAAATGGAGAGACAATTGGAGAAAAAAGGAAGGAAAGACGGAAGGTGGATGCGGAGGATAGGCAGAGAGAGGGAGAGAGAGAGATAGATATATATATAGAGAGAGAGAGTTGGAGAGAGAAAGAAAGAGAGAGGGGGAGGGAGGAGGAAATTCGAATAAGATATGTAGTTGGACAACGAGAGAGAGAGAGATTTGGAAAGAGACATATGGTAAAAGTATTTGGAGAGAGTGAGAGAGAGAGAGAGAGAGAATTTGAGAGGGACTGATTGAGATGAAGAGCTAGGTGGAGAGAGAAGCAGGAATAGGAGGATAATACTCCAGTCGATGAGATGTCGAACATTTAGGACTTTGACCGCGAATACGGTGTGCACTCCTGATCTGTTTTATTTTCCGGGCGTCGTGATTAGCGGAGGTGGGCCAGATGAGGGTGACATTTCCGAGGGCATGTGGAGCGCTGGAGGTCGGCCTGAACTTACGGCCGAGGTTAAGCGCTGGTGCCGCTAAACAATGGGTGGAATGGAGGTCGCTTGTGACGGGTAAGGGTGGGGTGATAAAGGGTTGTGTTGTAGGGGAGGGGATGGGGGGGGGGGGGGGTGGATGGGTTATATATATATATATATATATATATATATATATATATATATATATATGCATGCTAAGGCTAGGGGAACGAGCCCCGCCCGTTGCCAACAAATTTCTGCATTAAAAATAACGCCAACAGTTACGTCCTGGCTCATGGCACATGTATAGATGCTTGTGAACATCATTTTACAAATATATATATGTTTCATCATCCAATTGTACACACCCTGTTTCTCAGGGAGCCCGAGAGATTAAGACCTGGAAATTTATCCCCGACAGAGATCCAGTGGTCATACTCCCCGCATAGACTTAAATGACTACTAAGTGCATTTAGTAAAAAAAAACAACCACTAAATGACACTTGAATTGATAATATCTCAAAAGTTGAATATGCACGCATATTTAAGCTGTATCATGTCAATTTGTTATTAGGAGAGTCTCAGCGTGTCTGGGGTGGAGGTGGAAGAAGATAGGAGGGGGGAGGGGGGGGGGGAGGGGGGGGGGGAGGGAGTTAGCACCCTCGTCACAGGGAAGTTAAGTTACTGGTCATACGCATATGTTCCACCTAGTCTGCTGGGGTTAAACCTGGTCGGCTGAATCCCCATTGGCTCCCGGTGTATACACGTGCATAACCATAGTGCGTATCAACATGCATATAAGAAAAGTTTAGCATATTTAATGGAAAGGTTCTCCCAACCCCTTGAACCCCCTTATTTTACGCCAATGAGTATGTACATCAAATAGCATATTTGCAACGCACGTTTACAGTACCTGACGCACAGTGGTGTATGCATATATATATAAACAACGCGTGCCATACGCCCGGTTTTGGGACGGATTAATTTATTGATGGACTAGGGGGGAAATACTCAGATCTGATTTGAGCGGCTTTCAAATCACCCTAATTGGCTTATATCACTCCGTTCGCCGTGACACTTGCATTGGAGCACTAACACTATCATCTGCATGCTGCCGAGCTGATGAGGCTGGAAAGGCTCGACTTAGCGGCTTGGGCAGGGACGATTGTTGTTTCTGTGACGACACAGCAACGCACGATAACCATTAAGAAGAGCAAAAGAAGAAAGTTGTTGATAAGAAGACGCGGATAATGATGTTACGACAAGGGCATTTTTCGTACATTTATACCCCCTCCTATCCCCATCTCCCGTTTGCAAACCTGCATGAAATCGGATTCGCACGGATGGGCATATCTTACCGTCATCAAAGAGATCCCAGCCCCTACATTATGTAAAAGAGTGATAGACCAAATGTCGCTACTGCATTCATTCTCATTAAATCTTTGGTGGTATAACACAATAGGTGTACTAAACCTGGACAAACTTCATGGGACCAAATAAAACAACATGAAGAATGATTGTTGATTCAATATAGTTAATTTTGTCCTCGGAATCACTATAGCATTATTGACGTCTAAAGTTAAATCAACCACTCTTGTGATTCTGTGATGAAAATCAATGATTTTGTGATAGCATCATATGATTTATTTGGCGCCCCATTAAGTTAGTCTACGTTTGATGAGAGGTCTAAGTTAAACCACTATTGTGAATAAGGGCCATGTTAAAGAGAACCAATGAAATCTGGGAAGAGGTAAACATTGGCGAATCTCTACTTTCTACTGCTGAGAGGATCTTTGAAGGTGTTATTTCAAACACTGAAAACTAGGACAAAGCTTTACGTTGCCTTAGAGAAGTAGGCTACTGTTATTGTTTTGTAACAGAGTGGAAAGAATGATAAAAACGAGGGAAAAATGTTGCACTCTTTTGCCTGTCTCGTTCTGACTATGTTAGCAGTGCAACGCAGGCCGATCTGGCGGATCCGGTGTATGACGTCATCATGATCACGTGATGATCAGACACCGGCCAATCAATGCCGTCTGATTCACTTCGCCCGTTTTCGCTCCATTCCGAGACGCAAATAAGGAAAGATCACACACAAGTCTATCCTAAAATACACCCGCTCTGCCGCGGGGTGCATCGGCTGGCCTGTGAGTTGCACCGAGCGGTATTTTCGAGACTATTTCTCTCCTTTTTGTTTTTTCTTTGGTGCTTGTTTTTCGACCTGAGGGACGCCACCTCACATATTTAGCCGTCATCGCGTCATGCTGATTCTCCGCTGCTTCCGCCAACACATCCACCGCGCACACGTGCGCAAACATGTTGCCGCTTCGCGCTGTAACCCGTGGCGGTAGGATGGGAGGGGTGAGGAGGCTAAACCCATTTAAATAATGAAAAGTCACCGTGACGACACATCTGGCCTCGTCTCAAGACGCCCAGATATTATCGCCGTCTTGTCCTCTTACATAGCTCTTAACCTTATGATTAAGACCATAAGCTCGTCATTGCGTGGGAGGGGGTTGGGAAGGGCGGCGCATAACGAGTTTTCGAGGAATATATTTACATCTAAAGAAGATGTACACGTTCATCAAAACGTATCATATGGATACGGTTGTGTTTGTGATTGGTGTACTGTAATCTAGAGGAGCACAGTTTTAGTTGTTTCTTCTTTTGAAAGATAGCCCCCCCCCCCCTCAGTTTTTAACGAGCGAGTGACACGATCTTATTCGACAGACATTGATATCTGTGCACTAGTCGTAATGCTCTTGTCCATTCTGATTAACAGCACTGTGTTATACATGCGGGATACCACTTGAGTTTGCTAAGGACAGCCTGTCTAAAAGAGGGCCCAATGTTATCATTGCAAGATGGGCATCTATGTTTTTGAGCTACTTTCCATATTGCATAATTAACTATCCGGAGATGGACACCACTGCTTTGAAAGGTTAGATTGTCATGTTGATGTCGCACGAGAGAGGGGTGATTACCCCCCGATAGAGCGGGACTGTGTTCGCCTGGGAAAATCGGTGTGAGATTGGGGGGGGGGGCAGGTGCCCTTTCAGTAACATTATAAACATGGGAAACGTAGTGAGGGAGAGCATGGAAGGGAAAGTGAGATAGAGATGGAAAACAATGGAGGGGAAAGGAAGGAAGAGAATGTCGAGAACAAGGAGAATAAGGACTCAATGATGAATGAAATGTGAGCTAATAAAACATGAATACGAACAGGAAATACAAGGCGAAGAGAACAAAATGAAAGAATAACATCAAGAGAGAGAAGAAAGAGAAACACTTCTGAAACAATAACAAAACACGAATGAATGGAGGAAGAACAACAACACCAAGGAGAGGAGGAAGTCGGAGGACGATGACTTCCACATTCATCACATCAATTAACATGATTAACGAAATTGGAAACGGCGAAGACATTGTAGTGACCTTTCTTAAATGTTATTTGTAATGCCTTTAAATGTTGTAAATACGCATATATCTCATTCCTGATTTAAGACGGTCACGTATGTCCATATCATCATGATCATGTGGCGCTATGTCGAGCAATTCTTTGAGATGAATGATTTCTAAGAAGACCCGTGGTTATGGCAGTGGGATTCTATCATAGGTACAGGTCTCGTAATCATAGTAATCCTTCCCAATGCTCTCTCGTATCTTTAAAGCTCCAGCGTGTCCAGTGAGCCTCCGTCCCGTAATACTGCATTAACCTAGCTGTAATTAATTTGAGTGGATCTTCTAGTTCTATTCTTTCCAAATGATGCTATTTCTAGCTCCCCTCCCATTCCCTCCTCCTCCCCTTCCCTCCCCTGTCCTCCCCTGCCCCCCCCCCCCCCTGCCCTCCGCCTCCCCATCCCCTTCGCCCCCCTCCCTTCCCACTCCTCTCCTCTCCCCTTCCCCTCCACTTTGAAGGTTGTTTACCACACGATCCCGCCATTTCCGATGCCATGATCATTGACCCCGCGAGCATTATCGATATTCCGATACAGGGGTGACGTAACGCAACTCAAGAGTGTTGGGCATTTCCGCCAATTTTGGCGGAAATATCGCAGGACATGTGCGCCTGGTAAATCGATAAAAAAAATTTACAGTAGATGTCTAAACAACAACAGGAAATGAATAACTGTAACTACGACACGTAAGTTACACGTCAGATATAATTTGACCGTTCATCACCCCCACCCCCTCCCCCGCCGTCATTTTGTTGCTGTGTCAGAGACGCTGTAGTGATTGACCCTACGTTCAAGTACAACTTTGATAAGGGAAGACTCCTAGACAGAAAGATTGCGCTGTATTGGGAGATTGCACGTGCGCAGAGACCAGTCGGTCTGAACATTGACATCAAGTCGTGTGAAACTTCCGCCAAAGATTGAGAATGATGGCGAAAGGAAGGGGATGGGGGGGGGGGGGGGGGGGGGCGCGTCATGCAGGTATACAGTAGGACACCACAGTAAACGATGGTTACCATCAAACATTCTAAGCGGTGTTTAAGGTAACGGGTAGAAGTGAAAAGTACTACTTCATTTAGAAAGGCGTGAGCCGAATAAGAGTGGAACACTTAAAGTTTCGGCATACTGTTGAGGACGATTCTTTCAATTAACAACTTGTTAAAGAAGAGTTCAATGGAGTGGTAGTAGAATAACATAAAGATCTTTCGAACCAGATGTTGGGCTTACCATTGCAACCCCTTACATTTAAACCGTTTTCGTTTACGAGGTATCAGTGCACAATTAACACATAAATACGATAGTTTGTTTGGCACTGCAAGTGTTAAAACGGCAACGCCCCTGCTGACTAAGTTCTTGACTGCAAGCCATTTGTCGTAGATGGCAGTATGCCAAGTATGCAACAGCAACAATTTTGTTTGGGCTCATAATGTATGAGACAATGTACTATATTTATTCCGTAAGAACGATTATGTTCCTCTTTATATCATTTTGTATAATTATTAATTAGGAAAATATGAATAAAGGCAAATAGCTTTACAAAACAAAACAAAAAACAATGACGTACAATTACTACTGCAACAAGAACGACATACATGTATTTCATAATTGCTTATAATGGCGTAAAAACTCCCACCGATTTACAATCATGCATTCAGTTGCTTTTTAAGACACTTAAATTGTAATTTGAATATTGTTTTCAGAAATATGCTAGAACCGATCAACCAAATGATATCAAATAAAAATCTTTGTTGTGCCGTGGGCATGTCGAAGGATCTGCATAAACACTTACTGACAGATAACTCCTCCGGCACTGACAGTCAGCGGTTATGGAATATGATAATTCGGGAATAACATCAAATTCCATGACAGAAAAATATATCTTTTAATGTGATTTGATATCTCCATTTTACTGCAGCTTATTAATGGCTCTATCAAATTAAAATCCATGTTCTGCCGTGGGGCATCTCGTAAGGTCTGCATAAATACCTACTGACAGAGAATCCCCGCGGCACTGAGTGTGGGCGGTTATGGAACATAATGCTCTAGGAATAACATCAATTTCCATGACAATAAATATTACCCTTTGGTGCATTTTGATATCAATTTTTCATTGCAGCTTATTAATGACTCTTTCTTTAAGAATGATAAGATGTGTGTACGATTTTAAAGTTGATTTTAGGTCTTTTATTCATCGAAAAATACTGATTTAGATATACTGACGCTGTTCTCACTGTACGATCTGAAACTAGAACTGTGGAAGGGTCGATGGGGCGACGTAAACTAAGGTTTTTCTAATTCATTTACTTTTCCACAAATATTTAGATTTCTGCAGTATTGGTGTGTGATACATAGACAACAAACCAACCATTTAATGCCATACACCCTATCGGGATGAAGAATTTTGCAAGACATTGAGCTTTTAATTTCAGTCCAATTCCAATCTAGTGTATTAAACTATGAAATACTGATCGTGTACATAGCGTATTACATTTTGTAAATCTAAACTTCAAATGTATCGATTTTCTTATAAAATTATGTTACCTTCATTATGTTGTACAATGAAGTGCGATTTTGATATTGGAAATAAACCTCATCTTGAATCTTGAATTTTTAAGTATGTGCGCACGGATGCATTATTGTAGAACTAAATGTTAACATTTCATTTGCCAGACGAAATGATTCTCTATGTGATTTTTAAGCATTACTGGTGCCAACATGCTCCTATGGCCGATAGTAACTTAGCAATATACATCTTGCACTAGAGAGTTTCGGCCCTTACGATCGATCACATTAAATCCCCTCCCCTTTAATCCACTGAAGATCTCGCATTACCTTGTACAGGAATGTCATTCTTCGATTAGTGAAACAAGGACAAATTATACCTTCTTTTGTAATTGCCTGCGTGAACGTGTGAAGGAAAGAGAGAGAGAGAAGAGAGAGAGAGAGAGAGAGAGAGAGAGAGAGAGAGAGAAAGAGAGAGAGAGAGAGAGAGAGAGAGAGAGAAAGAGAGAGAGAGAGTAAATAATGAGAGAAGAGAGACAATTTAACAGAGAGAGATAGAAGGGTGGTGATAGAAGGGAGAGAGAGAGTAAAAGAGAGGGGATAGGGAGAGAGAGAGAGAGACAGAAAAAGAGAGAGAGAGAGGGGGGGGGGGAGAGAAATAGGGAAGGGGAGAGAGTGTGAGAGGAAAAGGGGGGGGGGGGGGCGCTGATGAGAGGAATGGGGAGGGGGGGGGGGGGCTGGATCAATGTTAATTGAATCAGTCTACTGACTCTCAACAATAGATGGCGGCAGGCTACACCTTGAAACATTCTTTATCAACGTATCACTCCTGCGAACGCGCTTACATGAAAACGATCGCTGAAACAAAACATGCATCACTGGATTCGTCCAAAACACTACCACAATCAGTGCATATGACAGGCACGTATGAAACAAACCAGGACTGTTTAAAGCTGTGCTTATTTGTATTCATTACCTAAAATGGCAAAACTACAATTATATACAACGCATCTCATGGGATACAAGTATACACCCTTATAATCATTGCTTTTTACCGGCCTAGGAATCTATATAATTGTCTTTTATAACTTTCACAAGTTGCAAACTTAATTTTCATGGGTTTCATGGAACAAGCGTGGCCAAGCACAATGAGGTTCGAACCGATGTTCTCTTGTGTGAGCAGTGCAAGATCCAACCGAAGGGCCCAAGTGTACTCCAATGGCTTTGTTTTATTTGGCATTTCATGAATACAACTTTACAAACATTGTAAAATAATCAATATTCTTTAATTTCCATGCGTACCAGTTTGAGCTGCCAGGGTTGGAAAAAAATAACTAAAAAACTGTGATCCTCAGATCTTCCGTCCCAACCCCCGGCTGATACGCATGAAAGTAAGACAATAATTGACACAAGAATGACACTGAAACAAGTCATTATGATAATAATAACATATATCAGTGTTATTTGGTGTGATTTCACGTCACATTATCTGTGTTTCTCCTGAAACATGGCCATAATATTATGGCCCAGTATTATAGCGCATTTCCGTCATAGTTTAATGCTAATTTTGGTTCACTCGAGATAATTTCTCTCAAATTCCCACTTTCCCTGTTAGCACAACCGTCAAGATACCATTTAAATTAAAGGATAATCTTATTAACTTTAATTGCAAGCTTAAACTCTAACTCTATTTCTAATGCTAAACCCTTACCCCAAACCCTAGGTTTTAGCTAGGAGCTGAAAATGGAAGCTGCAATAATAAGCTTAGACTAAGTTGAAATGCACATATATTGTAGACAAACATTTATAAGATTGCTCGATCACACAGGAACGAGTATTTGATAAATCAACATAATTTATAAACAAAAAAGAACAAACGTTTGGAGGTAGTTGTAAAAGAAACAATAAAAAGGCATCAAAGGCCATTATGTTCATGTAGATTTCAGAATGTAGAATATTTCATGCTAACAGTGCTTCCATTACTAACAATTAACAAGTGACGAACAAACGTGCCGTAGTGACGCTAAATAATCTTCAAATTTTTAATACAAACATCACATGATCTATGTTTCTACCAAACGTGGAATGAAGAGTGAGCCATTTTTGTGTGTTTGGTTATTTTTAAAACAAAGGTGATCTCAAAGTATTTTTCTTCGAGAAACGACCGCGATTAAAAATGCAAAATGTGCAACTGAGCCGTTATTCCGTACACAACTGCTTCGTCTGCAGTTTACCGAAAACACGTGCGTTTTTTAACCACAACATTTACGAGTCTTGGACCGTGCATTTCCACATTACCATTAACATTCAATCAATGTAAATATGGTGTGAAGATGGTCAACCTACATTCTCCATTTTTCATTATTTCAGGGAAGATGGGTCCGCCGCATATTGGCAACAAACTCTTCTACTTTCAAAATTTAGTCAACATCATTATCATGATTATTACGTATCGGTCCAACATACATGTATTCACAGATTAAAGTGCGTATTGAGTCGAAAGTAAAAAAAAAAGAAAGGAAGAAAATACCAAAGCTGAAAGTGAAAGAGCTTGTACCTGCAAAGGGGAAAAACCGGTTTGGATTATGTTTACGATTTCTCTGAAATTACCCGAGATAGTATTTCGACTTAATTTGACCTTTTTCTAGCTCTGAACGAATTGACAGAAAAAAATTAGACCAATCAAATTGCTTTTAGCCTTGATGTAAATGGCAAATAGTGGCTGTTAGCAGCACATCCTGCGCATACACCCCTTTAAATCGATGATAAAAGGAGAACCTTCAACGCTCCAGCTCTGAAACTAGGTATAATAGGCCTTAATGGCCGACACACTTTTTTTGACAAGCTCTGTTATGGAGGAGAGGCGGTTAGTGATGATATAATAAACTCGCCCATTCATCAGTGAGTCCAGTAAATGGCGCTAACGCTATTTCCTTTTCACGCGCGCACAGCTATTGTCCGCGCGCGTGCATTCAGAGTTCGTAATCGTACTTCGATTTCCCGACAACAGACGAAAATTGAGCGGCCGGAGGCCTATAATCACAGGCGGGTCGTTACAGATCGAAGCTTCATGGTCGCTTTGGAATTTCCCAATTTGGGAATCAAATTGGACTCTTTGTGCCTTAAATACATCATTACGATCAACGTTGGGTGTGTGAGAGCGCTGCTTTTGCCACATTTGCGGGGTTTTGAAGGATGCGGTTGGACTATTCTTTAATTTTCACCGCATACTTTCACTTTCATTTTGAGCTCAGAAATTCAGATGGAAATGCTCCGAAGACAGAATTATTGAATTAAGATGCACGAAAGCAATCTCAGTACAACAATAAAGATTTCTTTCTTTGCTAAAGTTTGGCCAAAATATAGCCCGTTGGACGTATTTAATCCAACGGTAAATAAACCCCTCAAAAAAGTTCTGCAACTCATGTTTGAGGGATCATATAGCTTTAGTTGCTTTATTATCGTATATAAATGTGATATCATAAGACGGTTTGACTATTTCATCTTCTGAATATAGAGTAATGTCAAAAATGAAATTTTGTATAATTCTCTGTTTTTCGTATGTTTTGCACATGAAATGAGTTTGAATGAATGCGTGAACGTTCATTCTTCATTGAAATACATTATATCTTAAAAAAAAAAAAAAAACCCGGAGCCCTCGCTGTTGGAAACAACGCATTTTTCATCATTTCATTAATTTTTTGTGTGTGACTTTGCCCGGGAATACTGCACATTCCTTGATTGCATAATCATTGCAAGTGGCACACCAATGTGAAGATGAATAATCAATCTTTCTAATATCCCAGTCACGTGCGATGATGAAGCAACAAGCGATATATTCCACCTGAAACTTGAGTTGCAGAACTTCTTTGAGGGGTTTATTAGAGTCGACATCTGCGAATCTAGGATATAGAAATACAGGGGCACAGATTGCAATTTGTTTGGATATTGTTGCATTAACATGTGTTTTCAGTGTGTGATTAAAACAAAGTCGAGGGGCGCGTGCTTCCTGCGCCCTCGCCTGGCTACGCCTTTAGGTCTAGTGCTGGTAAGACACCCCTTCTCCAAATCAAAACCTGGATTCTCAGCCCATCCAGGCCAGGCTAATACATATGGAGAACTAGACGTCGATAGTTAACGGTTTTATGGTTAAAATTTCATCTAAATGCAAAATAACTTTGAATGTCATTCCGTAAAACAGTGTCTGAGGAGAACTACGTATTAAACCCCGTATAATAAGTTTATATCGCTGGATGTGCTGGTGCAGCTTGTTAGCACCATTTATACCATAAAAATATCAACTATTTGACTTCTGATATCAGAACCATTGCACTATCCCCGCTGCGATGTCCCTGAGGCTTGACAACGAGTGATTCTCAGTAAGATTCAACATTCTATGTAACTAAAAATCAACTCTCAAAACAAAACGTATTTTGATTTCTTAATTTGTCTTCTACTATCCTTCCCCTCACTTCATCTCACTTTGTTCACGAAATTCAAATATATGAATTTCCACAACTTCTTGTGAAATGGATTAAAAAAACCCTTACCATTAAATAAATTCACAAAAATTCTCCTGTATTTGAAGTGGTTAGGAGTGAATAATCGTTTGATTTCAGGGACCATCCAAAGAATCTGTACGATCACTGCAAGCGGCGCAATATTATTATTATTTTCATCTTTCAAAGTAGCCTTTCGTTAGTTCAGACATGAAATATGATAAATCAAACCTTATCAAAATATCAAATATTGACATATGACTTTTTGCGCTTGTGTGTTTTAGTGAAGTCGGATGTGGAATGTGTGTGGGATGGTCGTGCGAGGTATTCTTTGTTTTCTATCTTCCCCTTTCTCAGTATTTCCTTTTCTCAGCCCCCACGATTTCCGTATCTCCAATGTCTCTCTATACCCTCTCCCCTCCCCCCTCTCTCTCCCGTTTTCTCTCCCCCCCCCCCCTCTCTCTCTCTATCTCTCTCTCTCTCTCTCTCTCTCTCTCCCTCTCTTAAAAATAGTTCTCTGCAGATCCCCACCGTCGTCCCTCGTTTTGACATCATGTCCATTATCTAGACTCCCTCTATTATAGATTATAAACCTCATCTCAATAATCCCGTTACCTGATTTTTCAACGTTGGTCGCACTAATGAGTTAACACACTAACTCTCGAACTGGTGGCCACTCATTATGCAAATTTGTGTTCATGAAAGAACTGTTGACCGCTGTTTATGCTAATTAAGTACCATTTCCCGCTATTTATGATCATCAAATAACTACTGACCGTTACGTATGCAAGTAACCTACTGCATTATAGTTCTAACCATGTACATTCGAGTAGTCTCTATTGGTTTAGTGTATGTATGTATGTAAAGGAGATGCCCCCCCCCCTCCCCTACCCCTCCCCCCCCCCCCCCCCCCCCCCTGCCGCTTCCATCGCCCATACCGCCCAACCCTCGTGGAGCGGTGCTCGTTATGAACATTGCTAACGTGATATTCTTGATGGAGAGATCAGCGTTCAATGCAATTACGTGATATTTTGAAAATAAACGTCTAATGTAACCTGCCCCACAATACTACGTAGGCGGGTAATCTTTGAACCGCTGCGCCAAATAGTTCTCCACAGATCAACAAATTATTTCCGAAAAGAGCTAAATCCACTTTGCCGACTTAATAAAATCGTGTTGCTTTGATCAAATTGTGTACAAGCCCTCATGGGGAATTAAAATAAGACTCTGCAGTGGCAATTAGTTACTTGAAGGAATCGATTAAAGCTTTGACCCAGTAACAAACGTCAGAGTTGGCTGTCGCTCAGATACCGATAACCCAATACTAGTGGAAAGTGGACTTAACACTTTCTGGAAATGAGCTGTTCAAATATTATGCCTTCTTTTCATCCATATTTAGGTACACACTAGCAAGTAGGATGTCGGTTAATATTGACACACGACTGGAGGCATGAGGGGTTTGAATGGCTTGTGATACTTTAGGTAGAGTCGAATTTATGTTTATTGATATGGTATTTTTTGGTTGCCATGGTTACGACCTATATTTAGGAACTACTGTATTAGTACATGTAGGCCAGATAACAACTATACTTTATTTTATGAACATTCATGTCATACTTTGTTCAAGATATGACAGATCACTCTCACGTCTACTCAATTTAACGAGATTTCCAGGGTTTTACCCTTTGTAAGCTATATGTTTTTAAGCGTATGTGTGTATTACGAGTGCACAATCATGACAATATCGCGTGTACAGTCAAATATATCTATAAAGACCACTGTATTGTAGGATGGTCTTTAAAGATATATGCAATTTCAGGCATTTACTGCAGAATTTCTAGTTGAATGGTCTTTACTGACAGGTTGTATTTAAAGGCGTTGGTCTATGTGAATAGGTTTCACTATGTGTGGTGTATCTTTCATTGTAGGATTATGTTGTATCCGAATGTATTAAATATATTTCATACGGTAACCATGTCAACTAGACGACTGAGAGCATTGACGGTGAGAAATAGATAGATATATAGATATTGAGAGAGAGAGAGAGGGAGAGAGAGAGAGAGAGAGAGAGAGAGAGAATTTCATACACCCTATAGTTAGGGTAAACTGTTGGATTTCTGCCGAGTTTCATGAGTTTCAAATGGGCTACCCTGTCTTTCAATTTGAACATATTTTCCCCTAAAACTTGTCATGACATAATGTACCGAGAATTAGCCATCGTATAATACCCTAATGGTATCCTGAAGTATGTGAGTACTTTATCAATGTCAAACAAATGAAATATAACGAACATCAAAGTTTATTTAATGGTTCCAGAGGCCCCCCCCCCCCAATCATATCATTAGACCGTTCTTGATTACAGTCACGATGACGACAGAGGGGTTGGACACAGGCATAAGATGTTTCTCGTGAAAAATAAGAGTTTCATTTTGTAAATTAAATGAAACTATAATGATTACAGCTATCTTGTTACTTAATTACGTTTGCGTTTATATAAGTTTAAATCCCATTTATTTCTTTTTCACTCTGACGTCCTATTCAAAATCATATTAGTTTGGGATGATCTAAGAACTCAATAAAACAATAGCCCCAAAGTGAAAAGTGTACAAAAACATAATCATGATGTTATTACATGAAAAATGTAAGAATGAAATAAATCAAATGAAAATGAGAGGTATTGGTATCTGTCAATACCTTTGACGTTATATTACCTAATATGGGCATAAGACATGTATGGTATAATGTCGGCCGCCATGCGTAGACATATGCTTACATATTCACATGTATATTATTACACCATATTGAACGCTGATCCGTGTTGACAAGACACGGCATACATGCGTCATATGCTGTGACTATGAGACGGTCTGTCCCCACTGTTAACCATCGCAAAATCCTGGTAACACTTGTTATAGAGAGATAAGTATTCTCACTGACAAAGTACAAGATATAATAGTATTTAGGCAACGAGCGCGCTAAGCCGATGCCCGGTAATAACGTAAAAAAAGAAGTATACAATATAGGCCGATATGATTAATATTGATTTTGACTTTTTAATTTTGATTGTGCATTTATTGTCACTCAATACAAAACTATAACAATTCACATCAACAATACAAGGAAACGAACGATAGGAAAATGAATTACAGATAGGCCTAATGAATAAATATATGTAAAGTAAAAAGGGACATAAATTACGAGAAGAAATATTTTATACCTTGCAACGGGTGTTGGTAAAAGTATAGATAATTTATTGTAATATTTATGTGCGCGCTCTTCACAAGACAAAGTCACATTAATTTTTGTAATTCATTTAAGAAAACATCTTTTATGACACCAAAAAAAAAAAAAAAACGATGGACAAAGGAATTTTTGAAATGCAGATAACCCATGACATTTACGTACCGTCTATTCATACACGCACACATTGCAATCAACCCACACAATGAAGGTGTTCCGTGCTTGACAAGTACGACAATTAATGACGAGATATCATAGCACAACATTCAAACATCTTCCACCGCGCGTCACACACGTCTCAATGTCATGCATGTTCATGGTGATGTGTAGGCATACGTGACTTACCTGGTAGGTGTGCTAGAAATCCAAACGTCTCAAGGCGCAGATAGGTCGTACAAATCCTAATTATTCCAGTGGATGACTCGTGAAGCAGTGATGTTCAATGCTGGCTCAACGCCGTGTGCATGACGGCTTCTGAACCGAAGTGCAGGGATGGGAAATACCGTCTCCTGTCTATTTTGGTGGAAGAGTAATGACAAAAAGCGGTGACAAGTTCCAAGGTCGTACGCCTCTCAAATCGCAAAGACAGGGAGCGAGGAGACCACGGTAATGAAGGTGAAGTTCAACTAGCCATGTGCGCTAGTGCGTGCGTGTCTGTATGTGTGTAGCGTGCTGGTTCATGCGACCGACCCCAAGCGGTCTGATCTCCACGCGGGGCGGGCTGCGATCTCGCAGGGGGTATTCCTCGGGTTCAAACCACAAGCCGGATCGCGGTCTCACCGGCTCTTGTCGGACCTTTCCGAAAGTTTACCTCGGTGAGTCAGGAATGCCTGCAAAAACATGAAAAACGATCACGTGAAAGTGAAAATTTCAGCTGGAAAAAGAAAGAATGAGGAGAAAAAAAAACAAAATCAGCCATCCACACGCGAGTCATCGGCAGAGACGTTGGTGATGACGCAGCGAGCCGGACTGAAAGGGTTGGCAGTTGTATATTCCGGGCTTGTGACTGGTGACTGTCGCTATAATTGCCAACCGCTATATACCAGAAAGCTGACAAAGACGGACTTAATCCGAGACCCCATACAGGGCTGGGGCTCGCTTTCAGGCTTAAGACCGCTCGGAAGCCATTTCCTTTGTCAGGGCCCTGCTAACAGTTATCTCAAGAATACATCGATCACAGATCATCCCATTCTATCGAACAAAGGCGCTATAGATCGCTGTCAAAGGCTTGGCAGGTGTTATCGGCACTGGCAATGCATTTGCGCTCCCTCCGTGCGGCGCCGAACCCTCCACCAAAGAGAAGAAGATAACAGAAAATGGACTAGACCACCATTATTAACGCACCCTTCAGCAATCAGATCACCCCTCGGTATCATACGCGCTTACACGTTGCAGAGAGATCGATATACACTTTCACGGTAATTAAGATCGATCAATGAGGCTAGTTGGCCAACAAAACTCACCTCCACTCAAAGCTAACATAGCTTGCACCCTGAAACGCGATGGCGATAGATAAGGCTTCCCTCTTTTGACAAGCCAATTGGCTGGAATGCGTTTCTCTACGCCGACAGACTAACGCCAACAAGCCCGCCATACTCCCGGGCGGATTGAGCTCAACCGCCAGCTTATTACCTTTCTTCTTTTGGCTTCGCTTGTACAAGAAATGCCTGAGAAGTCGTCTAATAACAGCAACAAGAAAAAAAAAAAAAGGGGGGGGGGGGCAATCCGAACACAAAAGAATAGTTTACAGGGGCTTTCTTCCCGACGGAAAGTCAGTGTTATTCTAAAACACCTCTCTGTGCTCGGTATGTTATGTGAATAGCCAGTTATTAAATAAATACTAACGCCTGCCGTGGCGAGATGTACTATTCAAATCCAAAAAAAGGTCTACACGTTCGCCTCTCTTTCTCTTCCTTTTCGTTTCTCTCTCTCTCTCTCTCTCTCTCTCTCTCTCTCTCTCTCTCTCTCTCTCCCTCTCTCTCTCTCCCCCCCTCTCTCTCGCTCTCTCTTCGTTCTTACTTCCTCTCCCCCCTCTCTTCTCTTTCTCCTTCTCTGTACCACCCTTTCGCACCCTCTTGCCTTTTCCCTTTTTAATTTCTCTTTAATTTCTTTGTCTTTCTCTACCTCTTCACCTCTCTATCCAATATCTTTCTTGCTCCATCATATATCTTTCATCTCCCTCTCTTTCTCTATCGGTTTCTCTTTCACCTCCCTCTCTTTCGCACTCTTTCTCTGTGTATCTCTTATTCTCTCCCTTTCGTCATCGCTCTAGATAGCTCTTTTTTTTGAACGTATACATTCACCAGTAAATTTCCGTTTTTTAACGTGGTAACCATGGGAAATGTGACTTTTAATCAACCTTTTTTGATTCACATAAATAAGTCGCACTTTTCGTTGTCTGCGTATTACGCGTGTACAAATGCATGAATGGAGCATTAAGAGTTTACCAAGTGTGTGGCTCGCCATTTTAATCTTGTACAAACGCACGTTTCTATGGATGTCCATCGCAAATAAATTGAGACCAAATTAACTTGTACAGCGGCTGCGATGCATGGATGTGTACCATTCATATTTTGTTGAGAACACCCGATACGATGGTCACAGGACTCGCTATTGCACCGTCATCAGGCATCAAAAGAAATACGTTACTATGGTTACGATTTCAAGGTACATGTATGATTGGAGCTTTACAAAAACCTTGTCATGTTAGCTCAAACCTGAGAAATTTCCTGTTTGCTCTGTCAAAATATAACCCTGATGTATTAAAAGCAAGTGGCTCAGTTTACAACGGTTCCATTGGTTTTCGTTATATCTCGGCTAGTGTTCATATGTTAATGATTAGGTTGTGGAATTCATCTAGATATATAGCAAAATAAAAGACTTTTTCATTGCGCAAACATGTGCATGCTCTGTGTGATTTGTTCCCTTTTTCATAAACACTACTAACTGTACATTTAAAGCACTGTTCATTGGCACGCGGAAATGGTTAATTTTAATTGCACAACTACTACTACTACTACTACTACTACTACTACTACTACTACTACTACTACTACTACTACTACTACTACTACAGTGTACTACTACTACTACTTCAACTACTACTACTACTACTACTACTACTACTACTACTACTACTACTACTACAACTACTACTACTACTACTTCCACTTCTACCACTACTGCTACTACTATTACCACTACTACTACTACTACTACTACTACTACTACTACTACTACTACTACTACTACTGCTGCTGCTACTACTACTACTACTACTACTACTACTACTACTACTACTACTACTACTACTACTTCTACTTCTACTACTTCTAATAATAAAACCAATACTAGCAACAATTCAACTATGCTCCTTTGTTGGTTATTATGATTGCAATGATGATATCATCATCACTACCACGTTTTGAAGAACTTGGTGCTGTTTGTACAAGTCTGTACTACTGTTAAAGAAAGAAAGAAGGACGAGAGAGATAAGGAGAGACATGGATAGGTAGAAAGATAGATAGACAGAGAAAGGTAGAGAGAGAGAGAGAGACAAGCGGGGGGTGGAAGGGGGGAGGGAGGGGGGCTGCATGCTTATCATAATTCAATACATGCATACTGGAATACTAGGCCTTAAGGCAAATAAGCTTTCGACTACCGTAAATGGTGGAACCTCATTGGTTGGTTCCGTGGTAGTTTCCATCAGTGGTAAGTTATAACCGTCCAATCAGATCCCAATGACAAGACAATCGATTCATATCGCACATCTACCCTAGCTTCCAGGATGTTAGTCATTTCAAATCCAAACGTTATTTGAAAAAAAAAAGGTCTGGTTGCAGTAGACTAATATTTCTCGAATACTCCATGACGTCTCCTGGCCTGAACTGAAAGAAGAGCCATCACTAGTGTCATCACTAAACCGGAATCTATATTTACCATAGTATGGATTAGAAATATATCCATCAGCCTGAAAGTAAGACTAATGTAGACTATGTAGCAGATATTGCACCTTATTACACGTGTATTCGCATGTAAACATGGCCGTGAGCTCTCACTGTCACCCACACACAGTACACACATACGTTCGCACATTTACACAATCGCGATAAAGACTCACTCTGTTGTCCCACCAAAACATCCCACGTAAATCATAGAATAAGAAATATGTCTTTTTACCCCAAATAAAAAAAAAGAGGGAAAAAAGTGACAAAATATTTTCAATATTTTGAGTAGGAATGTCGTCGGCTAAGCAATCTGGCTTTTTTTTCTCTCTCACCCACGCAAACTTCAAATAGACGCTCAAGTTTACAGTAAGTTCAGTGCTCTTTGCTCCCTCGGTTCTGATGCATGGTGAGAGAGAAGGAGGGAGAGAGTAGGAGGGAGAGAGTAGGGGGAAGATAGAAAGATAAAGGGAGAGAGAGAAGGAGGTAGAGAGAAGGAGGAAGAGAGAATGAGGGAGAGAGAATGATCAAGGGAGAGAGAGGCAGAAAGGGTGGATGGGGTGGGTGGGAGGGAGAGAGAGAGAGAGAGAGAGAGAGAGAGGGAGAGAGAGAGAGAGAGAGAGAGAGAGAGAGAGAGAAAGATAAAGGGAGAGGGAGAGAGAAAAAGTGGGATGGCCGTGGGGTGGGGTGAGAGAGAGAGAGAGACAGATAGTAGGAGGAAGAGAGAAAGATAAAGGGAGAGGGAAAGAAAGGGGGATGGGGTGGGTGAGAGAGGGAGAGAGAGAGAGAGAGAGGAAAGACCATGAGAGAGAGGGAGGGAGATAGAAGGAGGGAGAGATAAAGGGGGATGGTGTGGGTGAGAGAGGGAGAGAGAGAGAGAGAGAGAGAGAGAGAGAGAGGCAGAATAAACTCGTAGTTTATGATTTAAATCGTGATCCCGATGATTTTCACTTTAAGTATTGTCATGCAATAATTTTTAAATTGAATCACAACGAACATAATGCGGATCTGACATACTACAGTACAAGTTAATAGTCGTTATAATGAGTCATAATAAGAATCCCGATTTGGGGCCTGATGTAAGCTTGTTTAATTTCCACATGCACGAGATACAACATGTGTACAAAAACATGTATTAGGTGAGGTATCCTCGCCGCAGACAGGTTGTGCCATTATCCAGAAGGAAATACTTTTTACATGCATTTATTTTCACCTTAATTACTTGCAGAATAGGTGACTCTGACAAGGTAATGCCATATACTTGAAGATCTATTGTCAACTTTATAAGTACATATATGAAGGCAAATGGAAGTTCTAGTTAATGCCGCATTTATTTTCATTTGGAAAAGAAGCTGATTCTAAGAAAATTATTTATTTCCACGTAGTATCCAATTTCCATATTACTGTATTATTTCCCTTTTCATAGAGTGTTTGTAGTTCATGCACAATTTGACATGATTCAGGCTCATGTTAAACGGCGGGAAGTGCTAACCGCCAATGCATCGTCACCATAGTTCGACAGAGCGGAATGAATTCCTTAAACTCATCAGGCAAAGAAGTGAGAAGATGAGCATTACTCATCAATACCATAATTAGCAAGACCCCTTTTCATTACCCCACACTCCCCCTCCAAAAGAAAGAAAGACAGAAGTGCAACACCCACAACATCAGGAACAACAATCAAACCACCCACCCCACTACATGATATCGTCGATAAATGGGGCTATCAAAACACCAAGAATGCTGTTGTTACCTGTATCGACTCGGTCACGTGACGACATTGGAATGTCTGGCACGCTTGGGTAAGGTGCATGTTTCCATAGACAATGATAGCAGGTTTGTCAAGTGGCCGGAACGAACCACGAACGTGTATCTATCAACAGGTGGCTTGATCAGGGGGCCTCGAACAGGCATCACAAGTCATGGTAGTCTTTAGGATAAAGACAAATTCCACAAAAGTGGTTTTATCAGGAAGCCATTTACGAAATAGTTTGATGTGAATTCTGCTATCCTAATGGAGAAAAAAACAAATATATTTTGAGGGGAATTTAAGATTAAGTATTGTAGTTTAGTAAGTTTTTACACCTTTCTGGCAGTCCTAATGGTAACAGTAGAAGTATAAGTAGTAGTAGTAGTAGTAGTAGTAGTAGTAGTAGTAGTAGTAGTAGTAGTAGTAGAAGTAGTAGTAGTAGTAGTAGTTGTAGCAGTAGCAGTAGTAGTAGTAGTATTATTAGTAGCAGTAGTAGTAGTAGTAGTAGTAGTAGTAGTAGTAGTAGTAGTAGTATCAGCAGCATTCATAGGAGAAGTAGTAGCATTAGTAGAAGTAGAAGTAGAAGTATTATCAATATAATTATTATCATAGTAAATATTATTACCACTCCAATTACTACTACCTCTACCCCTCCTCCTTCTACTACTACTACTACTACTACTACTACTACTACTACTACTACTACTACTACTTCTACTACTCCGCCGACTACTACTACTACTACTACTACTACTACTACTACTACTACTACTACTACTACTACTTCTACTACTACTACTACTACTACTACTACTACTACTACTACTACTACTACTACTACTACTACTATTCCTCCTACTACTGCACATACAACTACAACATCACCTTCTACTTCTACTACCAATAGTACACCTTCTCCTTTTTTGTACTGATTTTTGTAAGATTTGTGGATCTCCTTTCCAATATAGCCTTAACAATGTGGGCATGCTAGACGGTTCTGTATCTGAGCTAATTTCAGCTAATTTCTGTATCTGAGCTAATTTCACTACTATACGCAACGACTGCTCCCGGTCTATCGTGACAGACAGTTACATACAACAAGTGCTGCTAGGATCGCTCCGCGAAAGGGTCGTTGTACTGAAGGGTGGGTTCGAACCCCAAACCTCGATATCGAAAGTTGACGGCATTTCCACAAATCACACTCACCCCACAGCTCTGAAATAACATCGAGGAAAATACCGCCTTTAACAAGTTTAACGTCATCAATAGTCCCATAACGTCATCAATACTCTTACATCCTGTAATACTTATAATACAAATGCTCTTCAAAAGTCTTGCCAACATTTCATAATCAACCCGCCCACGTGTTGTTCAAATACTACCACTGGCACTGTGTCAGACACATTCGGTTATTCAATGAGAATAACGAGCTGTGTTGTGCCCGAGACATCGGGCATTCATATGTAATTGACAGGAATGGATGGAATTTAATCTTGCGGATAACAATACAGCAATTTCGAAGGTATGTCGTTTGCCTTAATCGTCAACAATTAACATTTCGATGTCTGGGATAAATAAGTGCCCTTAGCAGTGAGTGTTGAGTGTTGTCAGATAAATCATGACGCCTGTTCCCTTACAAAGGAATTTCCCCCCACGCCCCCCCCCCCCCCCCATCCCCCCATCCCCTACCTATACATGATTGTATAGGTACATCCAGGGAGGTTACCTTCCTGGGTACATCTATACTCTATGTATATGATATTTGTTGTTTTATATTGTTAAGTATTCATATTGTTGTACAAATACTTACGTTGTTGTTGTTGTTGTTGCTAATAAAACACCCCACATCATCATCATAATATGCACGAGTGTGTTACCTTTTTTTTACCGCGTGCAATGTACGTCAAATGTGTCAAAGGTCATACCGTTTTTTGCGCTCTTCTTACCCTGTCGTGACGTCACATTACCAATATGTTTCTACTATGACACGTTATCACGCGGTACTCATTGATATACATGTAATTCGATTCTGCTGTGAAAGGATTCGGATGTTGTACAAGTATACAATTATGACAATAGACATAATAAAGGAATTGTAATTTTAACGAATTGTTTGAACTCTAAAGTGCAATGACCTAGAATGACCCTGGATCTCCTGCCAAACAATCTGCCTACACAAGCTGATAACGCACTTGAGTCATAACACAAGACGGAGGTATTTCATTGTATTTACTCACAAGCATTATGCGATGATAGCAGACTAGTGCGTTGCTACCAAACACGATAAACAAAGTGAATGGCATAGATCGCAGGGCAAGGGTGAATATACGGAGAACGAATGGTGGGGACGGGGGAAGGGGGATTCATTTTGGCATGATTGGATTGGGAACGGGTCTCATTGTGGCGGTTGGTGCTGGTAGTGGTAGTTATGGTAGTGGTGGTGGTGGTTGTGGTAGTAATGGTGGCGGCGGCGGCGGCGGTGGTGGTGGTAGTCGTGGTGGTGGTGGTGGTGGTGGTAGTCGTGGTGGTGGTGGTAGTGGTACAATGGTAGTAATGGTGGCGGTGGTGGTGGTGGTGGTGGTGGTGGTGGTGGTAGTCGTGGTGGTGGTGGTAGTGGTACAGTGGTAGTAATGGTGGCGGTGGTGGTGGTGGTGGTGGCAGTAGTGGTAGTAATGGTGGCGGTTTGTGGTGGTGGTGGTGGTGGTGGTGGTAGTCGTGGTGGCGTGGTGATGGTGGTGATGATAATGGAGTATATATACACCAAGAAAGTGCTTCACCCATCACCTTTAATGTTAACTATGTCGCCAAGAGAGACTCTGTTTAACACAATTATTTCAATTGATGCTTTATTGGTATTAGATTCAACGCTTTATGGTGTGACGATCAAAACTCCTGGCATCAAATCAACTGCTACCAAGAACATGGATGCTGTCATCTATAATGTTCCTGATGTCTGTACACGAATATAAACACCATTAACTATAAACGTCATTCTAAACAGGGCACATTCAATTTGGAATGACAACGGTTCTTCACCAGATACATGTATATCTGCATGTTTGCACGTTGCCATAGTAGACCTGCCGGATTTGATTTGTAACAGTCATTTGGTGACGTCCCCAGATCGTGATATTACGTTAAGCTATTCCGAAGAAATTTGGCCTTCATCCAATCGAACACACTTGTGTTAATAGGACGATCAAACTATAGCTTGTTGTGGGATGGACTGCCGCTTTGAATGTGGTATAGTGCTCATTAACATGTTGATACATACCAGACAAGATAAGAACGAGATACGGGGGCCGCGAAGACATGAATAATGTCAGTGACATACACTCAAATGGTGGGCGAATCATAAATAGTTTTAGGAAGTCAGGGGGCGGCGTAGCCTTGGTGCCAGTCCTCGGCTGTTTTCTTTCTGATCAATAACAGCGCGGTCTGGTCCTGTAAACTAGCCTGTATGCTGTCTCACCATTGGTCACACACAGGGAAGATGAAAGGGTGCTTAGCCTTTATTTCCAGACTTAGTTGCGATTGCAACAATGCGTATGAGGGGGTCTGTAGGGGGGGGGGGGGCACTCTCAAGTCAAGAACCTAGACTACGGGCGGTAACGAAAGTTGAATGTTCACATTCCGAATAAAGAGTGAAGTGGGAGTTACGACATGTGTCGTGAAAAGGAATATACAAAATCAAGAAATACATTTTGACATTCCAAAGAATGGCACTATATTCACGACAATGTTGAGTGACACAAATGTTTGGACTGGGGTGGGGTGGGGGGGGGGGGGGGTGAAAGGACACTCTGTATTTGTGTACAGGGAACTGGTGGCACTTTCAATCCAAACTGCACACAACAAAAATAGTAAGTCGAAACAGACCTGACATTTTTGTGTTGTTTTGTATCTGTTTCTTGCATCATTCATATCATTGGCGTGGAGATTTTGATATAAATTTGACAACTCCATATTAATGTGGTTAATTGGACAACCTCCCCCCCCCCCCATCTCTTCCCATTTTTGTATTTTCTTTATAACATTTTTGTATAAAGTGTAGGTAAGGGTTATATATCAAAACAAGCAAATATTTCTTTGAGTGCATGCTATATGGGGTGTTCTGTTATCTTCATTTGTTTTGTTCTTTTGATATCTTCATTTATTTTGTTCTTTTGATATCTTCATTTATTTTGTTCTTTTGATAAGAAAGGTGTGGCAACCCTTCAAGCTGTAAGCTTATATTGCCAGACCTCTGTATGTTCCACTGTGTACAAGTATATCTATGTCTTGATACTTTCCACATATCTTTAATAGATTGTTATTTGTCAGATGTATACTTTATATGTCATTGTTCGTATCACATTGTTTGTTATTGGTATGCAGGAATGAATAACTGAATAGATAAAATAGATATATATGTATATACTCTCTATATGAAGTCTATACAGTCTCTATATAAAATCTATACAGTCTCTATATAAAGTCTATAAAGTGTTCATATTTTATGTCCAAACGCTTGGCAGCCAGGCTCCGCCCATGATCATGATAGTAGATGCGTCCATACTCACGTAAGTGCATGAGTAGAAACAACTAACACAGCACACAATATCCTGAAATCTAGGCTAAATCTCGAGCTAAGCAAAGTCACGTCAAACCAAGATCCATGGTCAACCCAAGGCCCGGGACATCTGGGACAAACCACACCTCAACCCCGACCGCTTCCACGGGGTCTGTTATCCCCTCGTGCCCCGTCAGGTAGCCTAATCCGCCCCGGTGGAGTCACCCACCACTCGCATGGCGCCTCCATAGCCGCGCTCGGCCCCCGCTCTAATCCTGGGATTGACTTTCGAGGAGAGAGATCATAACTTGACTTCGTGTCTGTATTGGAAATGACGTCAAAGTCGACCTAGTCTCCTTATGCATAATGATCTCAAGACTTAAGTCTTCTAGTCTTAATACTTGAGTCTTACAGTCTTAAGATTAATTCAACAAACAACCAAGGATGACACATTTAGTAGTGATACAACAAATGTACTCCGATGCTTTGAAAGGAAGTTTCTCCCAAAACAATGTCATTCCCAGTACCTTACATTTGGAGTATCAGAAATATTTCGCCACTCAGAGTAGTTTCGCCTCTAAGATATAGTCGTCCTCATCCTTTCTATGAGAGCTAACATACAACACGTAAAGTAATCATATCATAGGCATGATAGAGTTATACTGCCCTAATCTGACAAAAGGAAGCAACTAGCAAAAGATACTTTACTTGTAAATAAGCTGTCACTTGCATTAGCATCAGTGCAACCCCACATCATGTTAGATTGAATATCTCACAGCAAGATGAATATTTCTTGTCCGGATTTTGGCCGTATGTAGGGAATGTTGGGTATGATCTAAGAATACTAATAACCCAGATTTGAGTGATTTGTCACTTGCTTCCTTTTGTCAGAGTAGGGTAGTATAGTTGTATTTCAAACTACCGAAACTAATGTATACAGTTATATGCCATGGTATAAATATAGCCTTTTCTTGGTAACCTTCAAACTGATTCATACATTTCTAGATTCGTAAGACTTGTGACGTCATAGCTGTGACAGTCTGCTCAAGGTACCTATGTGACTATTTTAAGGAAGCGGCTGTTGCACAAATTTGGGTATTAACAGTTGAACTCGATCATGTTGATGTAGTATGAGTGTATAGAGTCGATAAGTATGTATTGAATGAGGCTGATAAATGACACGATTAACGACAAGTGTAGTCTGCACACGGAATATGCTTATCTCCCTCCCCCCCCCCCCCCCCCCCTTCCGGTTCCTTCTTCTTCTTGTTCTTCCTCCTCCTCCTCGTTATCTTTGTCTTCCTTTGCTATCTGTTCTCCATCTTCATCTATTCTTCATCTTCCCCGTCATCGTCCTCTTCATGTACTCAAAGAATTTAATGTGTTTGCGGAGAGACGATACATGGTAATCAGAATTATGGTTTCACACGCACGGTAGTAATGCGATTGATTGAGCAAAGTATCAGAAAATTAGGCAGAATAACAAATGAACAGACCTCTTAGGAGTAGAAGAAGAACAAGGAGGAGATGGAGGAAGAGTGGGGAGGGGGGGGGGGGGAGGAGGAGGAGGAGGAAGGACCCGAGCCTGCATATTTCATAGATAACATTTGCTATGATTGTCTACTGCTTACGGCGATTACCGGAAAAAAAAACAAAGATAGTATCTTAATCTTCTTCATCGTTTTCCATTTGTTTTCTTCTTCTTTTCTTCCCCATCCCTTTCTTCTCCTTCCTTTCTTTCCGCTTTGTTGTCGACTTATTTTCCTCTTCTCCTCCTCCACATCCACCTTCTCTTTTATAGTTCAATTGTGTATCTTTCTGCGCCTGTTATTCTGCGTTTTCTTCTCTTCTTCCTTTTCTTATTCATCTACTTTTAATTCTTCTTCTTCTTCTCCTTCTTCTTCTTCTTCTTCTTCTTCTTCTTCTTCTTCTTCTTCTTCTTCTAATTCTTCTTCTTCTTCTTCTTCTTCTTCTTCTTCTTCTTCTTCTTCTTCTTCTTCTTCTTCTTCTTCTTCTTCTTCATCTTATCAACCTCCTTGCTGTTCGTCTTTGATTGCAAATATTACGAGCTTCGTGTAGATACCGTAAATCAATGACATACCAACTATTCAATCATTTACATAATTGTACAGTTACCATGGTTACATCACATTTCAATTTGTCTTTCAGTGTTCGCATTGCTATTGTCAAATGTCTCAGAATTATACATATGCATCTGGCCGCATTAACCTTAATGAACTTTTACTTGTAACCACAACAAATATCAATTACTTATTTTAATTTTTGTGTTTCACGAATAATCGTCTTGACAATGTTTCCAGGGGGTGTTTTACCAAGTTGTTCGTAAGTTACGAACGACTTTACGAACGACTGGTGACCCCTTCTTGTGCTAAATCAGATTCTCAATGAACAAAGTGTGGTACCGCATTTAGCACAAGAAGGGGTTCGTAAAGTCGTTCGTAGCTTGGTGAAACACCATACAGAGCTATACATATAACATATACTTATATTTGTAGAACGGTGGTTTAGCCTAGACTACGTACTAAACGCAAACTAACTTCATGGGCCGCAAAAAAAAAATCACCTGATGCTGTCGCGGAATCATTGATTTTCATCACAGAATTACAACACTGATTGATTTCAATAATTCCTATGCTGAAAAGAATGTAATAAACCATAGCGATTCATTTATGATTCATTTATATTGAATCTGTAATAATGTTTCATATTGTTTTATCTGCCGTCATTTAAGTTAGTCCAGGGTTAGTACTCGTCTCAATTTCAACCACTCTTGATAATAAAAAGAAACCACCTGTGCGTTATCGACACTATCCCACCTGTAACGGCAAGAGTGATGGAAAGTAACATTATTTCATCATGACGTTATGAGTAACAGCGAAATGTCCTCATCGGTGTGTTGTGGGAACGTGAGGGAAACAATTTATCAGTGCGGATTAGGCTCTAGGCTGCTGCTCAGCTTGCCTTAGTCATGTTAGGAACAATCGGGGCATTTGTCCAATTCCAACCCACACAGTGTCTAACTGGATGCTCCGTGACATGACAAGACAAAGTGTAGGTTCTGGCAGCATGAATTCGTGTACACGGCAGCGCGACGGAACACAGCGCCACAAATCGAACGATTGCCCGCCTGGGGGAAATATCTTCTCCGGGCTGGTTATTCCTGTGAATCGCGCAGACGCGCAGTCGCTCAATTCGTTGCGCTGAGTTCCGTCGCGCGCTGTCTACTCGAATTCAGGCTGATAAAATGCGGCTAGAACCTAGACTATACAGGACATTGCTCCCCAACCGGTCCCCTCCCGTCTCCCCTTACTCTCTACCTGTCACGTCTGTCTCCTTCACATCACAATGTTGTAATCATTTAAGACTTGTTTCTTGGATATCACCAAAACAACCGCGAAAAGCCATCAGCACATGACAATCACTGACAATTGTTCACATAGATAATTTCCTATCTTCAGTATGTTACGGGATGTCATTTTCAAGCTTTTGCTTTCTTTTGTTCCTTCTTCAAGAGAGGACATGTATTTGAAATGTATATTTATATCTGTTTTGTATGTGAAAATATAAATGAAATAAAGTTAATACACTCCCAAGCACAGATGGCAAATGGCCATTGGTCTACTACCACTTGGTCCAATCCCCAATAGGCCTATAAGCAAAAGCTTGCATGTATGGTTTAGGGTAATGTTAAGGAGTGTGGTTCAGGGCAGGGGCTTGTACCTTGGATTGCGGCAAATTGTGTCGTTTACTTAATATTAAAGGGAATTTTCAAGATTTTCCTCTTAGACAAGATGGTGACTAGACCAACTGGGCGTAGACCAAAATGCTGTAAGGCTAAATAACTATGTTCTCTAGAAAATGTTGTAAAACGTGGAATTAAACAATCTTTTTTGTGTGTCCGAAAGTGTTGTCGAAATTGAAAAAATGCAGCGTATTTTCCATTAAGAAAATATTTTAATTTTCTTGCAATATATAGTTAAATATAACAAATTATCACATTAAAACTATTGGACTAGGCTTATACAAGGACTTATCGGGGAAAACAACGCGTGTTTACAGTGAGAAATCTTTTTTGAAATATTCTGATTCGAGGTTTACAAGTCACAGTATTTCATATTTAACTGCTGTATCCGCAATTAGGGAAGTACAATACTAAATTACCCTCATCCACTTAGTGAGCAAACAAACAAGCTTGGTATGTATACACGCATGATAATGTACATAAACATTCCAAAGGACTCTTCAATTGTTCTTTCATCCTAAAATTAGAAGCGTTTGTTATATTTATATCTCTGTAAACATCAGCTATTCATGAAACGCGCCTTTCGAGTATCAGATTATCATTCGCGAGTAGATAAATGATAAGGATTCTTTGTGGTGTAGATTACAGTTCAGGATACATTATGGCGGCAATGTAGCTGGTTAATTATCGTGTTCACTAGTAATGTCTAGTACTAGTTATTGTCGCCCCCTCCCCCTCCATACCAATGGGTATTTTACTTGCACGCTATCTTTCCAAATTCTGTTGAGCAAACCATGGCGCTAAACATAACGGGAAATCGCTTTTGCCGCCTTACGTAGGTTTTTGTTTCTTTCAAATTTCATATATTTATTTTCTTTTTGCCACCTTGTCTGTTGATTAACTAGACTTTGGGTGATTTTGGCAATTTTAGTGGAGATGTCGCGGTAAAGTGGTTGTTAACTGTGACTGAAGATCTTAAAGTTCCAGGTTCAAGCCCACCGATGGCACCTGTGTCTTTCAGCAAGAGACTTTACCCACTTAGGAGTATAAATGAGAACCTGGTGGGAGATGGACGATATGATGTTCTACGCATATCATATGTACCAGTCTCGACTTAATCATGTGATATGCTTCAATCACGTGGTCCTGTGGTCACGACTGGGCGCCTCCGCCGTTTTTATCGTCACGTGGTTACAACCACAATTATCTCTTTCATTTAAGTCCAATATCATCACGTATTATTACTATAAATACTGTTTACATAATACGTCTTGCTCTAGGTTATATTTGTTCATGATATTCATCCCAAGTGAAGAGAGATGGAGAGAGAGAGAGAGAGAGAGAGAGAGAGAGAGAGAAAGAGAGAGGGCGAGATGGACCAAGTACAAAATTGATATAAGAATTCGTTTTGCAATATTACAACCAGATACATTCCATCTGTGGTCCTGTGTATTTCTTGTTTAAGGCCGCTTCACCATTATGACCATAGCAGTGATGGTATAAGCGAAAAGTAAATATTGTGTATTTGTTTTCTGATCAACCAAAAATTGGAAAAACATCCCTGACAGACAACCTTTAGCCTTTCTCCCAGGCTGTGACACATTTCTGATCCAAATGATCACAAGTGTACATTCGGGTCTGATATCAACAAGACTTATTCATCTCGCCTCCCGGGCCGTAGGATGGGACGGAGAAGACATGGAGGGCGATTAGTCTAGTGCATCCAGACCTGGTTCTTGTAGAATCTTAGATTATAATTGTCCAACCGTCTGGCAACCAGGCTAGACTACCATGTGTTTCTATGTGGCTACAGATTAGTCACTTACGATGGCTACCCTGAGACAGACGGCAGTGCCATTACAAGGACGGCACCATAATTATTGATGATTATTGATATTAAAACGACCGCAAAATGCTCGTCACAAAATCACGCTGGCTTGGTTCCAATGCTTAAAGACAGTACCGCTGCAGTAAACTTCTCTTTTATCTCGCGCAGACTGAGGTAATGTTGCATTCTGGGTGTCAAAGCCCAGCAAGATACTTTCTTCGGAGGGTGATCAAAGGGAGACTCTGGTATCTCATTGGTGTGATTACATTTTTCGATCGCCGCATAACGACATCATCGACCTCGAGGCTGACACGCGTTCAAATGGAAGACCCTGCTTTGATTTACATGCATCCTTTGAAAGCGAGCCATCATGGTCACGAAAAATGAAGATGAGTGTGTTTTGGTCCAAACCTCCATACCCACACTTCTCAGTGACCCGGAACTAAACACATTTACGCATGACCTTGATGAACTCGATGATACATGTAAGCGCAAAACATTCACAAAAGGAACATCGTTAATTTGTCATGAGGTTAACATATTTGGTAAACACCTTACACTTTAATGAGACCTAATTTGACAAGAAAGGTCGTGAAAAGTACAATTACAGGTTTTGTTTCTTTCGTACCCCCACCCCCTCCCAGTCATCCCTTGAAAAACAGTGCTCGAGAAGGAGAGCACAGCACTGGTCGCACTGGTTGAAGGTGGTATAATCCCTGAACAGGCCCCAAACATAAAGTTGTAAATACAACAGCATATATACAAAAATATATCCCGCTTAAGGAATTAGAAAGCATGCAAACGGAGACTGAAATCTGACTGTATATTGACCGGTTTATTTCAACATGATAAATAGCAAGCTTTGCTATCCAGACTTACGATGACAACGTCATTTCATCACACATTATGGCAACTCACTCACAGTGTTGCTTTTAACAGGCATTGTGATAAAATATGATTTTACAATGGTTCTTTACCTTGTCTTTCAACGATGATATGAGTCTGAGAGGCGGGTACAAAGTAATACGTTTTTCAAGTATTATTAGTGTGATAAATCACTGTCGAGTTTTATGTTTCTCAAATTGGCCGCTTATATTGTTCATCCAAAGTTGCCGGAAATATAAAGTTGTGAAAATACCATGGCGTATAAAAAAACGTATCCCTCTCCAAATTCTTTCAGAGTGCGGAACTGAACGGGTCGTCAAAATCTAGAGCGGGTCCTGTAGTCTTGAGACCCGAGACCTCAATAGCGCACATCACGACTCTTCGCATCACATTTTATTGATGTGTTATTGCAAGTATAGTTACGCTGGCCGATGCACTGACCGGTGGAATATGGTATATGAATGTTCATGGTTCGCCATGTTCAAACGTAAAGATGGATATGTTTTAAAGGGCATATACTGTACTGGGAAGGCAAAAAAACCCTTCAAAATGTAATTGTTAGCAATTTTTTTTGCCAATGGTCTTAAATTCGTATATTGTCTATTTAAGAAGCTTGCTGAAAGTTATTAGCCCTCAAATGATCTACAATAGGAGTAATGAGTGATTAAATCACAAATCCTCAAAATGTTCGGCCCGAACATGTTGAGAGGATTTAATCATTAATCATTAATTACCCCATATGTGGATCATTTGAGGGCAAATAACTTTCAGCAAGCTTCTATAATGGTCAATACATGAATTTAAGAACATTGGCAAGAAGATTGCTAACAATTACATTTTGAAGGTTTTTTTGCCTTCCCAGTACAGTAGATGCCCTTTAAAGCCATGACTCTGATATTCCAAACATGTCATTGCTGGCATAGTTAGGATATAGCTGATCCATCCTGAGTTTCATGACTCTTAAAAGCGTTACATGCAGCTATTTACCATGTTTTTTTTTCTTATATAGCTCAATGATTTAGCCTTTTATTTAATGGCCCGCATACATAAGACTAAGCAATAATTGCTTGCACTCGGCTTTTGCGTGAATCAATGCACACAGAAGGGCTTAACGACTATAGCCCGAGTTGGCCTAATTGCCAGTTAGTACACAAATCATGTACCACCCCTATAATAACACATGTCCACCTAGTTTCGCGTTGAAATTATTGTTGCTAGGCAATGTAGTCATTTTACGGATAATGTTGATTTCGGTTAAATTTCGCAAGAACCACAATAAGAAGAAATATGTCCATTTTGTAAGATATGAAACTTAAACCATGATGTATGATAAAAATGTATACCTAATGCAAACCTCTTTTCATTTTCCCCTAAAGCATTGCGAAGGTTCAATTTCTATTCCACATAGTGTGCATTTAAATATTGATTTTTTTTATAATCACATTGTCTCAAACCTTCCTAAAAATATCCCCGTGTACATTCTTCCCATCTAATTGTGATGTTAACCTCAACTGAGGGACCTCACAATAAAATAAATGTTCTTATTCAAATAAACAAAATCATATCACACATAGATCAACAAGCAAATCAAATTAAATATTGCAGCGATACCACTTTTTCAGGTTTTACTTAATTTGACTCAGAACATCTCAATAAATTTTCAACACCTGATTGTAATCTTTTGTTTTTAAATATTTCTATCCTTTTGTTATATTTGTGTTCAAATTGAGTTAGTATATTTGTACGCGACCCGCCAATAAATCGGCTTCAAACACCCTTTTCTTGTTCTCCTGTTATATGTTCCATGGTATTTCCACACCATTTTCTTTTAGGACTGCAACATATCCATGGTCCTTTAAAACAAGAATTAGCGTTACTGGCGGAGTTATGTTACAAAACGTATAAAAAAAGTAGTACGCCAGTCCTTGACAGGGATCTTTTTAAGAGGATTTAGCTCTGAGAAAGGTATTCCTTTTTGTTCTAATCTTTTCGGACTGACAGCTTCTTCTGTGTATCAACACGATCACGTTCCCTTGCTCTTTTTTTTCGCCGACTGTACGATCACGACAAGAGACAACGGCGAAGTAGAAGAAGGCGAACTAAACCGGTAAACTCGATAATCCTTTCAGCAGTGAAAAACACGTTTCCGCAGTTAAATGCTCCCGCTGCAACATACATACATTCTATGGGCAACCTTAACCCTTTCTGTCCCAGCTTATATACAGCTCTATGCGATGTGTGTGTACTACTGGTTAAAACATGTTCACATGGTAACAAAAAGAGTTGATGACATGTGAGAAGCGAAGCCGATAAACTGCCAAAATATGTCATCTTGTTATTTAGAACCTTTCAACGCGTGAATTGGAAACATGTGTCCAACTGGTACCATTGTATATATTAGGGTACGTTTGTTTGCAATATATTTTGGTTTGCAACGTATTAACCTTTTATGCAACATTGAGACACATTTGTGCAATGGTGATACACACAATTCCCATGTGGCTGTATGGAGTGTGGCAGAGATGGAGTTAGTGAAGCCGCATCGACGGCGCACGATTGATAGCAACCAACCCGCCAGACAGCCGGGCTTTGTCGGGTGAAATCTGGGGTTACGCGGGAATATGCCGTCAATAAAAAATTGAATCGGAGAGAAAAACAACAACAGATCAGCAAATCGGCGAAAGTTTGATGCAAATTTGACACATCTCAAACGTTGAAAATGTTTTTGTTTTTTTTCGAAATGACTATGTAGCGTTGCGAGTATGGCCTGTCTCTGTCGCTATAATGTCTGGACAAGTTCACGGGAAGAAAATGGAAGGCGGAATTAGTCTACAGGTCTTTGTCGCAGTGTGAAAATCAAAAGCAGATTTAATTCAGATGATTTTGATAATATATTCATTCACCATTTTGTAATAGGCTTCTATAACATTGCAGTTAACATTACAGTCCGTTATTTCATAGTTTCGTTAATCCAAAAATGAAATAGAGTTGTTAACTCGAAAATAAAATAAGGTTCGGTAACCTGCGGGTGAAATAAGCTTTGTTAATCCAACAATAATCACTACATAGTATTGGTAACTTAAAGAAGTCTATTTTATTTTCGATTACAATACATCCGGAATAACGAACCACATGGAATAACGAACCTTCCGAATGTGGAAATTTTCAATCAACAGAACCATATTCGGATAACCCAAATCTATTTAATTTGGGGAATCATAACGACCATTCGAATAAACGAACCTCTGAAACAACGGACCATCATAAAAACGAAAGTTTGAAATAGCGAACATTCAAATCAACGAATTTATTCGGAATAACGAAACTTCGAAATAACAAACATTCGGAATAACGAGCATCACACAACGGCTTTTCAAAGGTGATGATTGTGAATAACTTTTAAGACGGATACGCCAGGATTATATTTTGAGTCGAGAAAATACGCAATAAGTTACAAATTTCAACACCGAATGATATTTCTTTACTCACTGTGAGTTAAGAGGTAAAAAAACACAACAATGATAACACGGCAACAACAACCGCACCAAAGTCGAGGTAAATAATCGGCATTGGCGACACGAGTGCCAAGAGATTGCGATTAGTCATCTCGGACAGTGTAATCAGCCCTCCACCACCTGCTCCTGTGCTCAGTGTCACGGGGTCGGATTCTCGAAACGATGGCAACCCGAAAACTGGGGCTCGTCATGAGAGTCGTGGTAAAGCTCACAGGAACCACAATCGTAGCAGACTTGGGCCGTGATCACATATTCCTTACATGGTCACGGGAGGGTGTCATATCAAAATGATAAAATAGTTGACATCAAAGGATATCCAGTCCTGGGTCACGTCTTATCAAAAGTTGCGATTGACCTGAATCGATCGTAAGTCTAATCTCCAAACTCTTAAGTACAGAGTTACGATTTATATATATCGCAAGTCAAGTTGCAATAAATCAGGCAGGTTCCTGTAAATGCTAGCAGAACGGTTTTCCATCGTGGCCACGTTTACGGGTCTCATAATCTTTGCCTCAGAGATCAGAAGACCGCTACTTGGTATCCAAACTTACACAAGCCATGGACACCATGGAAGGGATGCGTAGGGTTTGCACCTGCACTCTTGTCGCGTGATGTGGGTACCCGCGAGTGGTTTAACATAAAGGTGGTTTAACTTAACGTAGAGTAACTTTATGGGGCGCAAAATAAATCATCTCATGCTGTCACAAAATCATTGATTATCATGGCAGAATCATATGGGTGAATTTAATTATTCCCTGTAAGGATTATGTGTAGAAAATCAACATAGCATATCGTGATTCCGAGGACAAAAATCAATTATTGAATCAATAATAATGTTTCACGTTGTTTTATTTGGCGTCCCATAAAAGTAGTCCAGGTTTAGTATTATATTTTAAGTTAAACTATGGAGCTAACTCAAGGGTTAGAACCACGGACGACAGTTTCATCTTAACATAAATGAAGTCTCTCTCGCTCCCCCTCGCTCTTTCTCTCTTATTACTCTTTTCAGCACAGATGTGTCTTATGTAACGTATGTCATGAACAGTCTCGCGTCTTGATTGAGCTTTGGTTGGCACGTGGACCTTTTGAACGACATCACTAGTTTTTCTTGAGCAACATAATAGTTGGTTGGAACGAATGTGGTTGGAACGAATGTGCTACTCCAATGGAAAGAAAAAGGCACACAAGCCTGGAATCTGTTCAAAGATTGAGCTTCTTTACCTTTTGATTCATGTGAATTTGATTTTACCTTGAGCAAAATCTGTCTCGACATCGTCTTCTGCGTCATTGATTTTTATTCCAATTGGTGAGCACCGAATGTTTGATTTAGTATCTACAGTGATAAACCGTCAAATAGTACCATTGATCTGTTATTCGCAAATTTAATACGCCTAGCAGTCGTGTTAAATGTAAAACCGAATTTCTGGCCTTCTATGATTATTTTCTCTGCCTGCAACATATGGCTTCATCACTTTTATTTATTGTTGAGTGACAAGCTCGTTCATCTTGGAACATACTCTCATGTAAAATTGTTACATTGATTATGAATTGTTACTCGTCATTTCTATTTAGCATACAAGGCAATAATTATATGCCTCTCTTCAATGAGCTCACAAAATAGCCTACATGTATATTTTTGCATTCAAGCCATATTTGTGCTCTTCTTTTAATCGTTCCCATACTGATTTGTTAAGATATGTTAGACCTGTACACAAAAATTGTACTAGGTTTGGGGTGGGAGGGGAGGGTGGTTGACTGTAAGAGCCCGTTAATCTGGGTCCAAACTCCAATATGTACATCTGGAGTCTGTTCTTGACTGTATATTTATACGTGTTTATGTGCTCAAAGCATGAGCCATTTCTGTACTTTATTTTAGACTTTTTTATTTGTTCTAAAGTTCTTCAATTTTGTCTTACTTCTCATCACATCTGCTTTGTGTTACTCAAAACTTGTAAAAATTCGATATGTCCCAAAAGTACTAATGTGATGTCTTTCATAACCTTATGCTTGAAACACATGTTCATCAATTGTAATGACCTGCCGTATTTGATATGCAAATTTGTTCATAGCAATCCCTTCTACCGTGTTCATTATATTGAATTTAGAATGCTGGTATACAACTTATTATTCATTACATATTTTTCTATCATCGACCATGGATGAGCCAAATAATGAAAATTTTATCCCTGTCATAAATAATGAAGTAAGTGACGGCCAGCCAGTTGCAATGAGTTTATCATCTAACTCTTCTGACGGCGAAGAAGGTGACAACTTCGACATTATCAAATCTTTGAATTTAGAAACTGAAGAGTTAAAGCTCAATTTTGACTCAAATGATATCTTACCCCAAAATGTGTCTTCTCAATATAACCTGGAAAAGGATGTTATTTCTTTGTCTAAATCACACCCGAACAAACTTTTTGTTTCACACTTTAATATTAGAAGTCTCAATAAAAATTTTGACCAATTACTTGTATTCTTAAATGAATTACACTTCAAACATAGTGTTATTGGTCTAAGTGAGACTTGGCTAAAGGAAACGTCACCTTCTTCACAATTAGCTATCGATGGTTTCAAATTGGTTATAAACAATAGAAATTGTAAAAGAGGTGGAGGTGTAGGTTTTTATGTCAGTCAAAGTTTAGATTTTGAATTGTTGCATAAATATACCATAATGTCAGAATGCCTCGAGAGTATTTTTATTGAGGTAAGCACTCCTAAAAAGGGTAATATCATTTTTGGGGAAATTTATAGACCACCTAATTCCGACATTACTGAATTTATTGATACTCTTCACGGTCTATTATTTGATAATTATTTCGACAACAAGACGTGCTTCATAATGGGTGATTTTAATATAAATCTCTTAAATTGTAATGATCAGGCTCTTATTAGTGAAGACTTCTTGAACCTTATGCTGTCAAAATCTTTCATTCCACTTACAAGAAAACCCACTCGTATATCTGATACCTCTTCTACTCTTATTGATAATATATTTGTTAATAACTTATCCTCAGTTGACACATCTGGTATTATAGTTTCAGATCTCACTGATCATTTCCCAATATATGCACTGACATCACATTTTTCTACTAAAAACAATCCTGTTAATAACTCTGGTTATCGTGTTATGTCTGAATGTAATCTTAATAGACTTAGGGAGGGATTGAGGTTAGTTGACTGGTCCGCAGTGTATAATGAAAGAAATGCAAACTCGTCTTTTGAAAACTTTATGAACATTTTAACAACAAATTTTAACGTCTTTATTCCTCTACATAGACGAACCAGATCCAACTACAAGAAAATACCAAGACAGCCGTGGATCACAAAATCCCTTCTCAGGTCTATTAACAAAAAAAACAAACTTTTTTGTAAATACCGTAAAGCCTCTAGTGTCATAAATAAATCTCGTTATACTCGCTATCGTAACACTCTGTCATCTACACTACGTTTAGCTAAGAAATTGTATTTTTCTAAACAGTTTGATAAATATAAGTTTGATATCAAGAGTACGTGGAAGGTGATAAACACAGCTTTGAAAGCAAAAACTGACTCTAATTCTCCAAATCATATTATTCAAGATGGTCGCCATATCGATGATCTAGTGGCAATGGCGGAAGTATTCAATGACTTTTTTGTAAACCTAGGGCCACATCTTGCTAACAAAATACCAAATACGCAGACTAAATTTCATTCTTTTCTAAAAGAAAGAAATGCCAATTCCTTGTTTTTCATTCCCATTGTTGAAGAAGAAATCAAAGAAATAGTCAAAAATCTAAACAACAAAAAAAGCTCAGGTAACGATGGTATCACAATATTCCTATTGAAAAACATAATAGATGAAATCATTTCTCCCCTAACTCATATCCTAAATCAATCCTTGTCTACTGGAAAGGTCCCTCAAAAAATGAAAATTGCTAAAATTATTCCTATATTTAAAAAAGGCCAAAAAGAAATTGTAAATAATTACCGCCCAATATCTCTTTTAACCTCAATCTCAAAAATTCTTGAAAGACTTGTTTACAAACGAACTCTCAGATTTCTTGTTAATTGTAAGATTCTTTCAAATTTTCAGTTTGGATTCAGACAAAAACATAGCACAACTCATGCTTTACTAGCTTTTATTGACAAAGTAGCTCACGCAATTGATGACGTTTCCCATACCATCGGTGTTTTTCTCGACTTTTCTAAGGCGTTTGATACGATTGACCACGACATTCTTCTTTATAAATTAAGTCATTACGGTATCCGTGGGAAGGCTCTAGATTGGTTTAGGGATTACCTTACTGATCGAAAACAATATGTAAATATCAATGGACAAGAATCTAGTTTGAAATTAATTTCTTGTGGTGTCCCCCAGGGTTCCCTCTTAGGCCCATTGTTGTTCATTTTGTATATCAATGACCTTCAAAATTCGTCACAAATCCTTTCTTTTATATGCTTTGCAGATGACACCAATTTATTTTTCTCACATCGCAACCCTAACACGCTCACACTTATATTAAACAATGAATTAACCCATGTACAGTCTTGGATCCATGCAAACAAATTATCGTTGAATATTGACAAAACACATTATATGTTATTTAGCAATTCATTGCAAGTTATTCCAAATGATATAATTATTAATGATATCAATTTGAAACAGGTAGACAGTACTAAGTTCTTAGGACTTCATATTGATAGCGATTTATCCTGGAAAACTCATATTAATTTTTTATGCAAAATATTATCCAGGAACACAGGAATTCTAAACAAGCTAAAACATTTCTTTCCCTCTCACATATTACAAACTATATATTCAACTTTAATTTCTCCATATCTTAACTATGGAATTTTAGCTTGGGGAAATTCATCAAAGCTTTTGCTCGATTCTCTTTTTATTCTACAAAAACGTGCAATAAGAATTGTTAACCACGCCGAGTATTTATCTCACACAATTTATCTTTTCAGAAATAACAAAGTTTTGAAATTGATTGACTTGTTTAACTATAATGTTGGTATTTTTATGCATAAACTTTCCACTAATGAGCTTCCTGAAGTCTTCCTTCAAATGTTCACTAGAAATAACTCTGTTCATAACTATCCAACCCGGCAACATGACGCTTATCACCTTCCACGTACTCGAACAATTTTTGCACAAAAAACAATTATGTTTACAGGGCCCAAATACTGGAATGATCTCCCCCAAGATGTCAGTGGTTGTGTATCATTATATCCATTCAAACGTAAACTTAGAATGCATCTATTGAATAGTTACTCTACGTAAGCTCATTGAGATTCTAAACTTTTGTGTATAATGTTCATTTCCATGTGTAATTTACATAATGCCTTGCTGTTGCACGCTTCCGAAATCCTGCCCGATACTGTTTTTCACTCGTTCTCTATATATGCTCATGATTTCGTAAGCGCGGCAGCAGCAGGCATTGTTCTTAGCACCTCATTGCAGCTGGCTGGTGGCTACTCAATACATAGTAGGCCGATAACGCTATAACATTCCAATGTTACGAACTGTTATTCATATCAATCTGAACTTAATTTGACTGTTGTTCATCCGATATACATATAGTTGTAGTACGCAGACTGGATTCCTTAGGTATTGTAATTTACGCGTTTGCATAATATCTCGACACGTTGTATCATATGAAGACAGCATCAAAAACTCAATCGGATAATTATTGACGTGCTCTTGATTGTTTATTCAAGCTATTAAGTATGTGTAAAAATCTCCTTGCATTCTCATAGCCCTAAATTCACAGGTTAAATCTTGTTCACTTATATATGAGAAGTATCTGTTTTACGTCCTCGAAGAATTTGTGTTATTTCTTGTTTTAGTTTGGTCCTAAGTTGCATCCGTACTCTATATCTATTTATATATACACCAATTTTACCGGGACTTACGCCTATCAAGCTTGCTTCTAGTAGGTCCCATCATATTTCTCTCTCAATTTCCATCTTATCATATATTGTATATTTATGTTGTATTAAGTTGTACATCCAAGTTGGATATTGTATATTATTTTGTTTTGCACATTGTATTCATCGAGAAGTATGAAAATAAATTGAAAAAAAAAAAAAAAAAATAGTAATAACGGCGGATATCTCCTCGCACTACACGAGTGGATGATGCATTGCTGTACGGTACACCATTGCAACAATGACTTGGCTTTTTTGACAACAAATGCCTCCTATTAACCACATAGTGGTTATTGTACTGCCACTGTATATAATGACTGTTTAACGTTTAACATTTAAGATTTCAATATCTAATGTCAAGAGCACCGCAATACCCAAACGTTAAGAAAAACTATGTAACACATAAGATATAAAGTATATGAGAGAACAAAAGAACGCAGAAAGAAACATGGATGTAATTTAGCTATGATAACTGCAAAAATGTGCGTGTTATACATGTACAGTACAGCTCGTATGCATAACGTTGATATGAACTAACATGCGTACTAAACCTGGACTAACCTTATGAGACTCCAAATGAAGCAACATGAAACATGATTGATTCAATATTATTGATTTTGTCCTCGGAATCACTGTATGGTACATTGGCTTTGTCCATATAACAATTACAGCCATAATGTAATATGAACCCAATTCCGCAGTTAATGATTTTTCAGTCTTTAATTATTATGTCGCATACAGTACATCATTTACATCTGCACAGACGAATTACAACCATGTTTAAATATGTTTTTCTAGCTCATTGTTTATTGTTTATCGTTTATATGTGTCTCTAGTATCGCTATATATTGTTGTGTTATTGTGCTGTTGGAAAGCAAATTTCCATGATTTTGGACTGAATAAAATATCTTGTATCTCTTGTATCTAATTAAAATCACCCACTCTTCGGATCCTGCGATAAAAAGCAATGATTGTGGGAGAGGACCAGGATGATGAGTTATTTTGAGCTCATAAAGTCTTCATTTAGTACGCGGTTTACGCGGTCTAACCCTTAGTTAAACCCTTAGTTAAACCACTGATGTGAACACGGGCCTATGAGTGTAGCCTGATAGCGGTCGTGGTGGTTTAAGTTTTTAGCCAGGTAAAATTCCTTCAAACTTAACAGACTAACTGATAATCCTTTAGTGAAAACGTATACATCAACGCGATCAAGAGCATGAATGATGTACAAGATTTATCATATTAACTCATGTTCATTTTGTCTTTGCAAAAGAAATATTCTCTTATACCCTGTAATGATTAGTATTAGAAGATTAAGGTGGATTTGATATTCTTCCAAATTGCCCGTTTATAAATCTTAACTTTCGCGTCCATAGACAGTCCATATTTATATATATATAGAGAGAGTCAGATTGTATGCAGTCACGGTAGTAGAAACACAAACTTGCATTATCTTAAAGTGGGCTGCTGAACATTAATGAGTCAGATCGTAATTACTGAGTGTGAGCTAACAGTTCTTTTCTCATTGAAATTCCCCCAAATGCCTCTTTTCCCAGCAACCTAGAAAGGCATACGACCTCACAAGAATACACGTTTCTTCTAATTACGTGCTCATGTACAACATCATAACGGCTGCCGACCTGCATGCAGTGGTCACCTGTCTATAGCGGTCACTTTTGCCGTTTCCCTTGGGTGACCGCTGCAATTATACAGGGTGGATCGTGTACCTCGTCTAGTGGTGGCAAAAAGTACCAATAGTGATGGGCGAAACTCGAGTTGCAAAACTTTTTAGAGGGTTTGATAGGCATATACGTCAATACATGACTTGTATTTTTTTTTCTTGATAGCGGTCAGCTTACATTAATCTCCCAAGGGGCCCAGAGTCTACTGGTAACTGTGTAAGGAATGTCGTCTGGCTAAGCCAGGATCAGGGTCCTTCATATAGCTTTTAATCTCAGATTTAACAGAAGATCGCACTTCAGACGATAGTGACAATAGGCCAGCCTGGCACAGTTTCGCTAGTATAGTCTATATTCTTGCAAGTCGACTTAGTTAAAGGGCGTTGCAACCCTGACGATATGTAACGTTTGGCGAGTAGCCTGTATTCTTGCAAATAATTGACCATGTTAAAGGGCCTCGCTACCCTGATGACATGTTTAATGAAATGACAGTTAAAAAACAGATTGGGATAAGTGTTGGTAAATCAGTTGCATATCTTGAATAACCGGACATTTTCAAACGACATTTTAAACGGCGTTTATATCAAAACGAGCATGAACGCAACCGCGTTTCGAACTAAACGCGTATCAAAACGCTGATTTTGGCCCCCAAAAAGTTGAGCATCAAGGCGCCTTTTTTTTTTTTTTTTTTTTTTTTTTTTTGGGGGGGGGGGGCAGGAAGCATGGGTGCGCCCCACCCCTTCGTGTACCGACAACGCCCCACCAGGATCCTTATTGAGTAGGGGCGGCAGACACCTGCTGCTAATGAGCAGAACACTCATATACACCCCGTTCCAGACAGAAACAGAATGACAACAATTATAATGATAAAAGTAATGATGATTATCATTAGAATAAAAAAAAAGAAAAAGAAGAAAAAGAAGAGGAAGAAGAAGAAGAAGTAAAAGAATAATGAAGATACGAAGAAATAAGAAGAATAATGATGGTAATAACAATGTTGATGCCACTACTACTACTACTGCCACTACTACTACTACTACTACTACTACTACTACTACTACTACTTCTACTACTGCTACTGCTACTACTACGACGACTTCTACTACTACTACTACTACTACTACTACTACTACTACTTCTACTACTGCTACTGCTACTACTACGACGACTTCTACTACTACTACTACTACTACTACTACTACTACTACTACTACTACTTCTACTACAGCTACTACTACTTCACCCAATAATGATAATATAAGTGATAATAATAAACATTTATACAGCGCTTGTATGTTTCTGAGCGTTATGGTGTTTTCGTCCTTGCGACTTTTAGCAAAGTAGTTATCTTTCCAATGAGTAATGTATTGGAAATGTGTATACGTACCACATGTGTAGATCTAGCTTGTAAAATACGAATACAAATGCGGATTCAAAAACACATTTCGAGAGAGATGAAGTTTGTGTGTGTGTGTGTGTGTGTGTGTGTGTGTGTGTGTGTGTGTGTGTGTGTGTGTGTGTGTGTGTGTGTGTGTGTGTGAGGGGGTGGGGTGGGGTCGGGCGGGGGCATTGTCACGGCCAGGTGTACGTGTAGTTTGCACATGTTGCTATGAAGGGAATGTTCAAGTTCTGGCAAGTTTTGGCGCAACCACTGTCAGCCCCTATGACGCATCAAGTTCTAAACATTACATGTGAGTAAATGCGTTAAGTGGCCCTTTCCCCTCATTTTTTCTTTCAAAAAATAAACAAACTCACGACATTCAATGTTGTCTTGCTTATTGCACTAGGCAAGATAGCCGTTGACATCACGCACTGTTATTGACAACAAAATCAAGATCACTGTAATTTTGCAAAGAACTTTCTGTGTTGTGAAATATGAAACTTGATCTACGGGTGCATTAGTTGATAATATGTGACAATACATGAAGTGAAAAGATATAGAGGACTGTATATATTTCTACAGCAATTCTACAACTGGTGATTTACAAGTAAAACTAAACATTACAAGCGTACCTGAGTTATCTTGTGACGGTAACTGCATGGAGGATTCCGTGTATATATATTATCCCAGCTCCTAACAGCAAATTAGATCCGAAAGAGCACAGTGAGGGAGGTAGTCCAACATTAAATTTCCCACATGGGGTTGGAGTTGTACCTTGGATCGTAACACAAGTTCGTGCACGCACGGCAGCCAGTGTGACAGTCAACAGTAGTATACATGACATATCAATATTCGTATGAATACAAACACGCAACGCGCGCGCTCGCATGCCTGGGCCCAGGCAGCTCTCCGTGGCTATGTCTATCTGGCGGCTCTCGAACACAACTCACGCAGTGACACGGCTATGATCTATCACCACAATTTTTCAGCACTAAGCATGCTTAGCTCAACCTAATTTTTGTTTTGTCCCCCCGTCAAGCTTGTCACATCAAGCGAAGAGCTCAGGACTTTTGTGTACAGATGAAAACACAAAACCTCCACGTGTGGCTTGTTTGTGTATAGATTTCTCCCTTTTTGTATTGCAGTACTAGCCAGAATTTCGTGATATATCATTCACTTGGCTGGCTACGGAATGTTAATACATTAGTTTCAATGTGTTGCGTCGGTGTGTTACCTCTATTATGCGCTGCATGTGTAAAAAAAACGGACGACACGGAATTCTTCGAATGCATGAAGAAAGCCGCCTAGGTAGAAATATTGAAATGAAGAGAGGGAGAGAGAGAGAGAGAGAGAGAGAGAGAGAGAGAGAGAGAGAGAGAGAGAGAGAGAGAGAGAGAGAGAGCGGAATTGGGTGGGAGGGTGTGTGTGTATGTTTTGTGATCGTGCTTTGTTTGGCTTTGTAGGACATGATTTTTGAAAGCACAGTCATCGTATACACGCGCCTCACATTACCCCTGCATAGATAAAGCTTAGTCATCACTATATTGACTGTCGCTACTGTTTGTTCGTAAGTCCATGGTCAAATCGCATCTAGAACGGTATGGAAGCGCTTCGCAAAGGCGGAAAGCAAGCGAGTTAAATGCGAGTACTTCTGTGGGCAAGTCGGAGCTGTCACGTGACAAATTTGAGTTCGGGGATTTCCCCGCCATTCTCCTGCCGCGCAATCCTCCCATCACGCCGTAGAGAAGATGTCGTCTACAAGCATGACAAGTGTGCGGAGTACAAGAGGGTATTTAAAATTATTTCTTGATGTAACTTTGGGCTTTTACTTCCAAAATTGGCTGATCATTTGATGAAAATAAGAAGACTCGGACGATATACGTGTACATGTATGTGTCACATGTATGCGTATAAGCACACTACTGATATAGAGATTGGGGGAGAGAGAGAGAGAGAGAGAGAGAGAGAGAGAGAGAGAGAGAGAGAGCGGGTGAAGCGGGGAGAAAGAGAGATGGAACCGAGATAAAGTCAGACCTCTTCTCTCTCCCGCACCCAACAACTTACTACATGTACATCTCTTCCTTGCATCCCTCCATCATTCTATCTCGCGAATTGTTCCTGTTCCTCCGTCGTAGATTCTCTCTTTCCTTCATATTGTCTCCCCTCCCTCGCAACCTATTCTTCTCGCTCGCTCACGCACATTTTCTTGTATCTTTCCTCCTCTTCATCTCAGTATCTCTTTCTTTCCCGTTTGCCTTCCTCCTTCTCCCTCTTCTTCTTCCTCTTATTATTCTTGTATCTCTCTCCTTCTCCCCCGTAATCTATCTCTTGATCTCTCCACCCCCTGGTTCCCCTTCTTCCCCTCCTCCCCTCCCCCCTTTTTTCCTATCCACCTCTCTCTTTCCCTCCTATGGGTGTGTCAGTCGGAAGCACATATTGGAGTAGTTTCTACCCTCTGCTCGTATCGAAGCTAACCAACAATGTGTGCGTGGGTTCCCGCCAATTTGTGCTTAAAAGTGAACGAAACGGAAAAAACCTGGCTTGTCTTCACGCCAAGAAACATGACTTTGTAAAATAAAATCCCGTCAGTTTCAAATGAATTGGGCGGTGTTGAATAACCAGGGTATTAAGAAATTGATGAGAGAAACTGGGCGGAGTGTTGACACGTCATTAAGAGCGAAGGTCAGGAGAAAGTGTATTTCATTTGTTTAAAAAGTCTTCCTAATCCAAGCTAATCAAGCCATAGTGATGCTGCCATATATTGTCCACATACGACATACGAAACATGGTATGAAAGTAATTTGCATTGTGTTCTATCACCTCTCTCTTTATTAGACAGGTGCTACACTTGATTTTCTTATTTTGTAGGATTTTCTCACAAAGTCGCCCTTCCTTGCAAGACATAATAATAGTAATGTAAGAAAACCATGAATATACCATAAACGCGATATTCCACGTACACTTTTCTAGTAAACTTAACCGTATCAACTACTTAAAGATAGCCCGTCCCTCTTGCAGACATAATTCTAAAAGTTCCATGACTTAATCATAATTTGAGAGAGAGTGGCTATATAACCTTTCCCTGGAATCGACAAAGCGTAATATTCGGTTTTGAGGAAATACTCTTCGATAGTTGATCTAGCTTTCTTTTTTTTGTACCACAAAAATAGTCAAATCTCAGTGAAAACTTGTTAGATTTCCATTTATTCTACGGGAGTTATAGTACCTCTAACCTTAAAATTTCACAGTTGGTATCCCAAAGATACGTGCTAAATATGTGCAAACTTTCATGCAAAAGAGACGGGCCATCTTTAAAGACAGGGTGTCCCATTTGCAAAAGTCATGAAACTTGGCATGAATCAGCAGTTTACCTTAACGACACACGAATAAATAATAATGATGATGATATTAATAATAATAATAATAATAATAATAATGATAATAATAATAATAATAATATAATAATAATAATAATAATGATAATAATAATAATACATAGAATTTATATAGCGCACTTTCCATCTTAACTAGATGCTCAAGGCGCTTCAGAGCAAATTAAAGAGAGAGAAAAAAAAATACAATACAGGTATGAACTTGTATGTCAAAAATCTCACAGTCATAGCTTCAAGAACATTTTCAGGACAAGTGAAAAACTATCCTTGTTTACATTTGAAACACACTGATCATAGACTACATTCATAGTCGTATTGTCTCTGTTAGCGCGCGATGCGGGCATGGCTGCGATTGAACGCATGCACTGTGGAGCGGACCGATGCGGACCATATCGCAAAGTGGTCACAAGGCGATAGATTTCGGATGACCCGCCCAAAATCTCCTCTAAATCTAGAAATCGCTATTTTTTCGCTTAAAGTTGTTTCCAATTCTATTATTGGGTGGGAATATCTGACACAGTATCTTCATCCATTTTTCGTGGTTTTCACAAACAGTTTTTTAATGACCTGCAAAAGGGACACCCTGTCTTTAAGTGGAGTAAAAAGTTAGAAAATGGAGACGCGTGACAAAATTCTACCTGATAGCCTATAAGAATATGACGTATTTCTGATACAAGAAACAAATATTAAATTTTCGAAAATTGAAGAAAAAATAAATAAAAATCGTTGATATCCCTTATACAATGTCATGAAAACCTGTATGATAATACCCCATACATAAAGACCACCTGCTTATAAAGACCAAAGTTATTAGCTCCCTGGTTTTGAACAGTATTTCTGTACAAGAGCTACTATTATACTCTAATGGCATGGCATATCCTTCCCAGAGAAAATCAAATGAATCAAAAACATGTCATTGATCAACAATTATAATATAAAGGAAAAATGGAAACTTTATAGTATTATATTGAGATCATCACAAGAATAGCGTTGTCACGTTGACCTCTATGATGACTTAGCTTTCTTATCAAATGCAAAGTAAAGAAGGAATAATCCTTTCAATCATTCATATCTGATATTTGACGATGCCCGACATTCTTCAACTTGTGTAATGTAAAGTGCCAACTTGGACACATACCTATATTCATCTATCTATCTATCTATCTATCTATCTATCTATCTATCTATCTATCTATCTATCTATCTATCTATCTGCCTATATTCATATAGCTAGCTATCATTCTATCAATCTACATCAATATCTATATATATATCAACCTATCTTTCCACGAACTTTTCTACCTTTCTAATCAGCTTACTATCCACATTCAAGCCCAAGTACATGAAGCAAGCAACTCTAGTTGGGCGCATTGTAGCGGTTCGTTCCGCGTGCTCGCCCATCATACTTCCGACTGCTTGAATAGTAATCACTCGCGCCAGGTAAAGTCAATGTGCATCGATTGTCCCGATCTGACATTGACTTCCACCTTTTGTTCAAACGCGCCCTTCTTCAACTGGAATGTCAAAGTTGCTGAAATAACCTCGAGGTACATTTTGAGCTAAAAATATCGCAGGAGCGATTCTTTAAACGCAGTTGCTACATGATCAAGAAGAGGATCTCGGACGATGATCCTGTACAAATTAAGAGGCTTTGGGACGTGACACACTGCTTTGTACGCCCGCTTTTGTGGTGGGAGCTTTGTGGTTTCCCTACGTCATAATGGCATGTATTTGTGACGTCATCGCCTCAAGATCAAGCGTCACGCGCCTATTTTCAACGCGCTTTTCTTGACGGCAGGCTTAGAATACTATTCGAAATATAAAACATCTAGGGATTGAGTGGCTTCAAGGCTGTTTGAGTATTTCTAAACCAAATTATTCAATAAAGGGGTCTGGCTGCAGTAGACTAACTAGCATTGATTTCTTCTTCAGCTCTGCAGAAAAGAGCAGAATGATACAGTTACTAGTCTTAGATTAGTAGACTCTATTTGTCAATTGGTGTCAGAAATGTCCATCAGTCTGGATGAAGACAATAGAAGGAACATGTGCCTAGAGGCAAGTTCCAGTGTCTCACCTGGTACTGACCTATCACTTTTCAGATTATTACTTTTTTTTGTCTATTCACATGACACATTTCCAGCCCAAATTGAAATGTTAAGCGAAGTTTGCTTTCTACACAGCTTCCACCTTTGCGATTTGTCATCGGTTTCATCTTTAAATTGTATTTTTTATTTTCCACCAGTAGGTAAGGTATGTGTGTGTCAGCGGTATGTGATTGTGGTTGTAACAGTACGATTTTTTTTTGAAATTAAATCAAGCAGAAGGAGAGAACGAGAGATTGAGACTGGAAAACGGAGGCGAATAAAAGAAAGAGAAATAGAGAAAGGGGGAGAGAGAGAGAGAGAAAGAGAGAGAACGGGAGAGAGAGAGAAAGGGAGAGATAGATGCAGAAAGAGAGGGAGGGAGAGAGGGGGAGAGAGAGGGAGAGAGAGAGGAGGAAGAGAGAAACAGACAGACAAACAAAGTCAGAGATTAATAGAAACACAGCGAGGAGAGAGACAAATAGGGATTAAAAATATGTATATTTACATGTAATATCACTATGAATGGAACAAAAAAAAATCATAGCTATATTTTTGAGAGGGAGCGGAGTGCGCAATTTATGGATTTAGTGGACACACCCTTCTGCGGCTTTTCTCGAAAATTGACATTTATCAAACATCTATCGTTTCTCATGTTTATAACCACACCACAAAGGTATATCTCTCAGCTTAAATATTAGAGCATAAAAACCAAGCCCGATGATCTTAACAACCAAATTTGTTGCTTAAAGACAGGTTAACGCATTAGCAATTTTCATGAAACTCGGCAGGAATCGCTGTATGCCCCATAAAAAGTGCATGCATTCTCATAGTCATAGCTTCACGAACTTTTAAGGCAGCTTTTTGACACGCCCTGATTAGTAGTGACCACAGTCTACATTCATATCCAGTATTCTGCCCTACTTTGACAAAAGGAAGCAACTAACGAAAGATACTTTTCTTGTAAATGAGCAAAACGTGTCTTTCACTTGCACTGGCATCAGTGCAACACCACATCATGTTAGATGGAATATCTCGCAGCAAGATGAACATTTCTTGTCCAGATTTTGGCCGTATGTAGGGAATGCTGATTACAATCTAAGGATACCAATAACACAGATTTGAGTGATTTGTTACTTGCTTCCTTTTTTCAGAGTAGGGCGTGTATTTCAGCGGACAGCGGCGCGGTACATCACTGCGTACAGTGCGGGATGGAGAACCGCGATGTACTGCGGAGTGCGCTCTCGGTCACGAGGCTACAGGAACCGAGGAGTTTACGGACGACCCGTCCAAAACCTAGTCGAAATTTATCAATTCTGCAATTTAGCAAGTCAATTTCCATTTACATTTTTTACACAAAGTTTATCCAGGTTTAGTACACCACGTGTATTAGCGTTACATCTCTCTTCTAAATGAGGACATATGTGTATATATTTCAAATATCAAGGCGGTCCATCACTACGACGAAATGGAGAAACATTTTGAGCCTTACAAAAGGATTGCCGTACTAGCGAACAGCAGCGGCAATCCTTTTGTATGGCTCAAAATGTTTCTCCATTGCACCGGCAACGGCAAATCGCTTCTGGAGAAACGTGTAAACAGAAATTTAACAGAGGTTTAACAGAGGTTTAACAGTGTACTAAACCTGAAATAACTTCACGGGACGACAAATAAAACAACATGAGACATTATACTTGAGATTTTGTCATCGGAATCACTAGGGTATGTTGAGTTTGTCCACATAACAATTACAACGAATAATTGATATCACCCGCTTTTGCGATTCTGTGATAATAAATCAATGATTTTGTGAATGCATCAGTTGTTTTTGCGCCCCATAAAGCTCGTTTACGTTTACGTGGCTTAAAGACAGCCAGTCCCTTTTTCAGATCACCACAAAACCATGGAAACATTGGCAAAACATATAGAGAAGTGTTAGCAAGCTCTATATTCACAATTTGAAACTGATACGTAGTGTAAAATTCAAATAATGCACGTAAACAACGTCTGATTAATAGTCTTTACCTCAGGCTCTAACAGTTTGTGTTGAAATATCTGCTTTATTGATTAACCTGTTTATTAAATTATAAAACGCATTATGAAAAAAAAATTGTTCTATGGAAGGAATCATCTCCAAAGTTTGGTAGTTACTCATAAAATTAGGATTTCACACACGCATAATAACCACATAGATACTGTAACAAAGACTAATACTTTTTTCGTGGTACGAAAAAAGTCGGTTTGAAATTTAACGGCTGAAATTTTTTACATATACAGAAAGCTTCAACATCCTATATTCTTAGAAATGGTCTTGAATCACACTTTCTTCAATTTACGATCGTGATAGACGATTTCAAATTTTAAGCTTGCAAAAGGGACGGACAATCTTTAAGTAACGCCACCGTTGTGAATATTGGCCTATTTGTGGGAAAACACGCCATCTAGCGGCCAAGACGAAGTGCAAAGAAAGTTGTGGAATACGACACCCACACAACAAGAGACGTGGAGCATATTCATTGGCCATTGACAATGATTGATGTGCAAAACAGAATGATTTCCTATTGTATTTACGTGTATTGCAGGTATATCATGACGAGCAATGACATGACGTTTGAGAAAATGGCAAAAATACACTAAGGACAATTTATCTTGGATGATATGAAGGCATTAAAAAAGAGAGAACTAGAAATTAAATGGATAGTTCACCCTGATATTAAGTTGGTTTCAATAAAAGCAGACAAACGAATGAAACGTATTAATGAAGGTTTGATAAAAAAATCCGTCAAAGGAGAAGAAGGTTATGATCTTTTAAAGTTTTGATTTTGTGACGTCACGTGCGAGGTGCTCTCCCACATGCTGTGCACGACTTTTTTTTAAATCCCATTTTATCAAAAAGATATGTATACTTTTACCTGTGCATTTGACAGATCATCAGAAATACGTTTTTACACACAAACCTCTATGAAAAAAATACTCCCTTGTCAAAGAAGGGCAATATATGTAATCATACACCAGACAACATATGGGAGAGCACCTCGCACGTTACGTCGTAAAATTGCTTTCTTTTCCATTGACGGATTCTCATCAAATCTTCATTTATATGTTTCTTTCATGTTTCTGCTTTGATTGAAACCAACTTATCATCAGGATGAGCTTTCCCTTTAAGAGAAATGAATCTTTTTTAAACATTTAAAATGTTACTTTTTTTCTCAGTACTGACGGGAAAAATGCACAACATACGGGTAGATCACAACCTCTCTAGATGTGCGACAGAAGACAGAATACTAAACGTAACAAAACAACATTTATCATTAAAAAAAGTGCCGGGCCACAACTCATCCGCAACAACAACATCAATTCCATATTTCCATATTTACAGCCTCATTGTCTAACGTTGACCCAGGTATGTTCTTGCATTCCTTCCTCAAAATCAATGTGTGGGTTTTTTTTGGATGATTATGGTACTCTGGAATCAGAGGTGAATCACCGGTACTATTAGTTCAACGAACGCACATGTTTTGCAAGAAGCCGACTTATGTTTTGCAAGAGAGAAACAAGACAACAGCTAAAACTACTTTCTCTGTTTGCTCACTGTCATAAATCTTGACTGCCTCGTCATTCCACTGTCCTGCTGTCCCTTCTCATACCCGTCAAACGCGCCAAATAACAAGTGCCCACCCGCCCACATTCGCGTAAGTCAATTCCAGTCTAATCGGATAGGGGTGGGTTTCCCGGAACAAGTACAACTCTAACACCAGTTTTAGCTGGTCAGAGCTTTATCTGGTCTCCAGTCCTGCCTCGTGTATGCTTGTAGAGTCTGTAGCCTCTCTCACACATAGTACAGTTGCCGGGGGAGTGGTAACAAGGGGGTTTAGGGGGGTTAAACGATTGAATTCATCTGTAGGGTCAACTTGTTTCACCAGATAGCTCATTCAAACTAAATATCAAATTACTGAAAGGAGTATGTAATGCAAACAACACATTGTATTGATATGGATATCAAATGTTAAACATTGAATAAAATACCTGACTTATCAAAAAGTTAACACGAGTAGGAACACATACTGTTTTGTTAACAATATTTTAAGAAAAATACATCAGGCCTACACTGCACATTCCGAAATGGATTTCATTCAGGCGAAAAAAGAAAATAAAAGTACAAAGCAATATAAGTACATGTATCGATCGTATATCGAGCTGTGTCTATCTGGCCTAACCGTTCTTACCGATTGGACAGAGCCATCTATAAACATAGTTTGGCCAACTCGGTTTCAATAGGCTACAGCATGTCGCGTGTTGCTTTATTGGGCAAGCGAATGACAAAAAAAAGAATATGCGCCATGTTGTAACCGAATGAAACCGAGTTGGCCACATTCTGTATGTAGATGGCTCGGCGATTGGAGGGTAGAGAGCGCCCCTCACTTAGAGTTGGGTTTAGAGTTAGCATCGCCCCGAGAAGCCACCCCTAGTTCCACTGTGCACTTGTACTCGCCCACGCCCCATACGATAGGTAAACCTCCGAGCCCACTTCTCTTCCAAATTGTATTACAGGTGCGGTCGCAGCCGGGCAAACATCGTGATATGGGACAAATAAGAGATGAAATGTCATAGCCAAGTTTTCCTGACTAACAGATCTATGTCTGCATGGAATCATAATGATTGCGCCCATCCCATACCGCGCGATTTGATTTCTTCTTATAGGCCACTAGGGGGACACGGATTTATATAGGTGGGACGCGTGCGCGATATTCATTACATGTGTTATTCGAATCTTAATTTGATTTTATTCTGAGCGTGGGGAGATTTTAACACGATCAAAATTGACCTGACTCTCAGATGAAATATTCGACCGTAAAGGTTATCAAGCATTTAATCTGACAAAGTCGAGAAGACAGTACTTTCGCACACATATATAGGTTAAAGACGTTTAAAGTCCTGGTGGATTTAAAAAAAAATTATATAGCTCTTAACCTAAATATCACACATAAACACACAAGTGTGTGCCTCTATATCATCTAGAGTACCGTGTGCACACAATAAAAATACTAATTCACGCACACTGGCACATTGGCCTACTTCGTTCTATACTATTAAAAATTTACAAGTAGAATCAATAGTTATGGATAATACTACAGTAAAATGTACCATGATATCTACCCACGTCATTGTTACGTCATCTAAGTGACCAGAGAAAGGCCACTATATGTATAACTATTGTGTGCTTTGATGGATAAAGCGGCACTGAATGCCAAGAACTATTTAAAATTTCATGCATTTTCTGTCCAACTTTATTGTCTCCAGAGATTTTTACATGTATATAAATCACTGTGGTATATTGTTTAATCTTTTTCCCGAGTATCGGAGAAGTCAATATTTATGTAAGTAAAATTAATATTGACTGGTCAATAGTATATGTACATTTTAGGTACAATCTGACTATGGCCCACTCAAAGCTATGACAAGACAGTTTTACTAATCAGAAGACGGGATTCTTGTAAACGAGGAAAACCGAGCTCTGTATCTCTCACATGAAATTAAATATAGTTGTCATATTGTCATCATTAAGTATTATTACGTCGTTTCATGTCTTTTTGACTGTAAGTAATATTATTGCGACTCACGTATTAGGAGATACGTCTTGTTCCTGTGGCTTGCCGTCGTTGCTTGCCGTCTGTAGCTTGTCACTAGTTTTTTTGCCGCTGAATATAAAAAAATGTAAGTAAATAATTTCTATTGATATGTCTGTCCTTCTACCTCTTTGTCTTTACACATGTTCACGATGTTAGCACCTACAAGCCACCATTGCCGTTAACACATAAATACAAATTCATCATGTTCATAGATAGGTTTTGATTTCTCTTACACCATTTCCTATCCATGCTTTGTTCCTCTCATTCCATCTTTTCACTCTAAAGCCCCCCCCCCCCCTCAGAAATCGAAAGAGAGAGAGAGATAGATAGAGAGAGAGAGAGAGAGAGAGAGAGAGAGAGAGAGAGAGAGAGAGAGAGAGAGAGAGAGAGAGAGAGAGAAAGAGAGAGAGAGAGAAGGAAGAGAGAAAAAAAAAGAAAACCTCTTCAAAACTTTAGAGGCGCGCGCTTCTTGCACGCGAGTAAGTGTGCCGAAGGCGTGTCACCAAAAATTCTTTCCCTCTCTTTCTATCTCCCCATTTCTCTCTCTCTCTCTCTCGTTCGTGTTGGCCCGATGCAATATATATATATCATACTGTGCTACACGCGAGAACAAAGCCATATTCTTCCTGTTTGCTAGGATTATGATCTCGCCAAATATTCCCTCGCAATGACTTTTTCCTCTGCTTTTCTTTCCAGACACCCAAGAACATGCATGCAGCCGATGCAGCTGCAGATTCCATGGTCCATGATCCCAATCTCGGCAAACATACCAAACATGGTGGGTTGAGTATGTAGCATCAAGCACTATTTGATATTCGCGGCCAAGTTCAATATTAATCTTCCATTCTTAACCTCAAATATGATTATTAGAAGCACAATAGGCGTCGTGAAGCGATCTGCCTTTTCTTTGTTCCCGATGGTCCGCGGGCGTTGACAATAGCAAGCCACAAACCCACAGGAATGCCTGTTGGTTTGAGATGGGAGCTACAGCTTTGTTGAATTTGGCAGACATAGGGGCATAGGAGAACGAGGCGTGTGGTAAGCATGTACAGAGGTGGGAGGGAGGAGGTGAGGGAGAGAGAGAGAGAGAGAACGTGAGAGTGAGAGAGAGAGAGAGAGAGAGAGAGAGGGAGAGAGAGAGTAGAAAAGAAGGGAAAGAAGAGAAAGAGGGAACACAAAGCAAGGAGCGGCGCGAGGGAGAAAAGGGGTGCAGAGAGAGAGAGAGAGAGAGAGGGGGGAAAGCTGGAGGGAGAAAGTGAATGGAAAGAGAGAAAGAGGAAAGAGAGAGAGAGAGAGAGAGAGAGAGAGAGAGAGAGAGAGAGAGAGAGAGAGAGAGAGGGCGAGAATGAGCGGTGAAACGGAAAAAAAGGGATGCAAAAAAAGAAATAGACACACAAAGAAAATAATTACAAAGCAAGTTAGAGAGAGAGAAAGAGAGAGAGAGAGAGAGAGAGAGAGAAAGAGAGAGAGAGTGAGAGAGAGAGAGAGAGAGAGAGAGAGAGAGAGAGAGAGAGAGAGAAAGAGATGGGTGGGAGGCTTTGAACATGACATCAGATTGAGGGAATGGAAGCAACGCATTGGCACTTTGCTTTATTTTGGTTGTACATTATGTCTCAATCATGATTATTTCTGCAAAGCCGCAGAAGAGAAAGAGGAGCTGCCCTTATGTAAAGCCTCATTTCCTATGGGTGACATTATGCAAATGATGCGTGGTTAAACGGATCTCATACTCAGTATCTATTGCGTGAAGCAGACACCTTTATACCACCCAATCGCTAATATTCAATATTCAATAACTAACCCACTTAATCAATCAATCGATTAGTCGATCCTTCACTCATCCAACCAACCAAAATCAACCACATTGATCAATCACTCAACTCACTATATAATCAATCATAATGAATAATAGTTGATGAGTACTCACTCACTCACTCACTCAATCAATCAATCATCAACCAACCAAATTACACAGTAACTCATGTATTTTGCACCCAAACAATCTATCGGCCCATACATTTATCTTGAATCGATCACACTTGGCTCGTGTTACATTGTTCCCAGTTTGCTCTAATGGCATGAATAGGAAGAAAGAACAGAAGGAGAAAGGAGGAGACATATTGCTACTTCTCAGATAAACCTCGGACAAGCTTTGCAAATATCATAAGAAACATATTGTTTGAAAGACGTACATAAAGTATGCATGCATAACGAAATTGTATATTTAGACAGAAAGGAAGGGTGTAACATTATTTTACAATCAAGACAATACAACTGTTAAACTCGCAAATGCGAGGTCTGTGAGGGCGCTGTTCAATTAAAAGTGGAAAGCCTGATTGACAATTTGAATCTGGTAGACATGGTAGAGCGGTACAATCGTTCACGTGTGACACACCGTTCCCTTCCTGTGCAGCTAAAGGTGATTTGCCATTTGGTCCAATCCCACTCACCATTTTCGTCTACCATCACAAACTGATATGCATAGGTTAGGGTTAGGGTAGGGGTCTGGATTAGGGTTTAGCGGTTGATGTTATAGTGTAGGTTATAGAGGTTATAGAGTTGTTGATAAGTTAATCAAGTGTTTTAATCTAAAACAGTATTTTTAAGGGGTTCCTTGGAGACGAAATGGTGAGTGGACCAGCTGGGATTGGACCAAATGGCAATAAATCCATCTAAAGGGGCAGTCCACCCTGAAGTTGAGTTTGTTTTGATAGAGCAGAAACAATGAAGGAAGCATATAAGCGAAGGTATGATGAAAATCCGTCTAAGGATAAGGAAGTTATGAGTCTTTTTAAAAAAAAAAGATTTTGTGACGTCACTTGCGAGGTGCTCTCCCATTTGTGAAGTGTTGTATGATCCCATAAATTGCCCCTTTTCTATTTTTGATGAAGGAATAGATCTTTCTCATAGATGTGTGCGTGTAAAATCTTGTTTATAATGATATGTCAAACGCACAGGTGCAATAGTTTATATCTTTTTGAGAAAATGGAAATTACAAACAAATGGTACACAACATGTTATTAGAGGAGCACCTCGCATGTGAAGTCACAAAATAAAAAATATAAACTCTCATAACATTTTTATCGTTTGACAGATTTTCTTCAAACCTTCACTAATTTGTTTTTCTCATCTTTCTGCTTTTATTAAAAGCAATTCATGTTCAAGTTAGACCTTCTCTTAAAGTGACCATAATCAAGGAAGGATGATCAATGGAATGTCGGGGGAGAATAATTTATTCCTTAAACTTCCAAGCTCGTCTTTATATTAATCAGATAATTCTTGTACGTGTTTTAGATCTTTCATCAAGCCAGATCAGCTACCTTATCACCCAAAAGTGGAAATGAATTTGAAAATGAATTTTGAGGCACATACGTTTTTTCTGGGTAGAAGATTACTTCTGAATCATCTAATGTACTCAGTATAGTGGTACATCTTATAATGATACGTTTCTATGAATTTCTTACAACACCTTTGTACATTATCACCAAATATTTCTCCGCTCAAAATTTGGCTCGAAAGCTTTATATTCTATTCTATTTCTATCCTGTATAAAATCTTTTCAATTGTTTGTTTGAGGTTAAAGAATTTCCTTAAAAAGAATCCATTATTTGCATAAACACATTCTACGAAAATGATTACCGCCCGTAACAGATTATAACAGAATTATGAATCTTAACATTTTTAATTTAGTGACGTTACTTGCGAGCTTCTCGGTTATAAGTTGAATATTTTTAAGGGAATTGTTTGTCTTCAAAAGATTATACCATCTTATCGTGCATTTGATTTATCATCAAACACATGTTGTTTTCTTTTACAAACATACATCTAAGAAAAAAGATTTATTGCTTCATCTAAAAACAAAAAAAAGTGCAATGTATACAACCCACAGCATATGGGAGAGAAGCGTGAAAGTGACGTCACAAAGTTAACATTTAAAGATAGAATGAATATATTATCCTTTACTATTATGTTGCTTCATTTGTCTGATATAATCAAAACCAGTTTAGCTTCAAACACATTTCCCTGGAATGATTGAAAGCTACCACTAGATGGCGCTAGATCCTGCCGCAGCACGGAACCATCTTTACATAGAGTTTGGCGAACTCGGTTTCAATAGGAAACAAAATGGCGCGTGTTGCTTTGTTGGGCAAGCGGATAATAAAAGAATATTTCGTGTTGTTACCTATTGAAACCATGTTGTCCAAATTCTATGTTTAGATAGCTCTGTCTCAGCTATGCGCAGTACATGAACGAACATAATACTCACAGCTTCCTACCATTAGCGGTGTGATGAGCAAAGCTCGAATATGTCAAAACGTGTATCAATATTTAACTTCACATACATAAAACCCCACATAGACACTCTGTGCAATCTCTTGGCACATTTGGGGGAAGTTAAAAAGCCATCCTGCTGTCACCCCGTTTCTTTGAAGCAGGAATTCATATTTTCCTTGTCAAAAGGAAAAGGTCACCCTGAAATTAATTTGCCTTCAATAAAAGCAGAAATATGAACGAAACAAATTAGTGAAGGTTTGACAAATATCCGTCAAAGGATAACAAAGTTATGCATTTTCAATTTGCAAGCTTCTCTGCTTTAAAGTGTGTATTACTCTTTTTGAAAAATTCAATTTTCTCAAAAAGACTTATACCATTTTATATGTGCAATTGAAACATCATTACACACACGTTTTAACAAACACACCTTTAGGAAAAAGATTCATTCCTTCATAAAAATAAAAGAAGAAAGAAGAATGGTAATTTATGGAATCATACAACACAAAACATATGGGAGAGCTCTTTGCAAGTAATGCAAAATAAAATTTGAAATAGTCACAATAGTCTTATCTTTTGACTGATCTTCGTCAAACCTTCACTGATATTTATGTTGCTTTCAATTTCCTTCTGCGTACAATTAAATCTAACTTTAGGAAAGTTGCAAAAAGTCAACTTGTTTGTTTTCCCTCTTTCTCCCTTTATACGTCTCTCTCTAGCCAGTTGTAACCGCCTTTCCTCACCAATCTCACTTCAATTATCTTTTTTTTTTATTTCTCTCTCTTCTATTCTCTTCTCATCAACCTGCTTCCCTCACACTCGTGATCTCCCTTGCTCTGTCTCCCCGCTCTCTCTTCTCCCTCTGCCATAACATATATCACGCGTTGCATTTTGATACTACGCGTATATTCTCTCCTGGTAAATTACTGTGTTATTTAATAACAATAAACATTATCTGATTTTAACTTGACAAAGTTGAAATTAATATATATATGTAAAAAACGTAATAAAAATGTATATCACAAAATACATAGATGTATGTAAATTAGATAAAATATTAATTTGTGTTGCACATTACTTGATGTAACATACTGTATGTCTTTGTATTGTCCTATGACCATGGTTTTAATAAATGTCAAGGATGTTTAATAAATACAATAAATCTAATAATCGTACCCGGCGTTTCCGTCTTCATGGAATGGTCTTGCAAGCATCCCATAACATTTATGGACATTAACATCGATAAATCGGGTGAACACAACACTACGGACAAAAACATAAACTCCTTCTCCGTTAGAATCCGTACTTGCCTGTGGGAATGGTATACATTACACGAGTAAAAGAGCCACAATTATGTTAATTCGAGCAAATAAAATCTAAACTATGCACAAAAACCGATAACAGCGAAACACGCATAAAGGGAAAAAAAGGTCTAGCAGTATTGTCATAATGGTCATAGTGATGTGAAGAACTGTAGAAACAAAAAGAAAGAAAGACGGTAACATGGAAAACTTAATTCAAATACTTTTGTGAAACCATTATGCTTTTTAAACTAGTATTTCCTGTAAAACTATAACTGCTAGCAAGTTTCGCCCAATGAACACAACCCGAGAGTTAAACGCAAAATGTTCTCGGGCTAAGCAAATTCAATGTGAAATATGATTTCATAGGTGAGGGGTAGCCAATAGAAGCGGTATATATTAGGGTACTCGTAGTCATGACAACCTTTCTGCCGTCACGTGACCACGGGTACCATGACATATGCCTTGATATCAAACAATACTTAGATCCGTGATGACGGCAGGATGGTCCTACTTTGATTACATGTCCCGTGATTGTACTTCTAAGTATACTTTCCCTTACCTTTGATAAAAGCTGCGCGATGCGGAGTTACGTCCTTCTTGCACGCTATCAGTGGCGATGTAACTCAATTGAAGATGTATACTAAAATGTCTCGGTAGATTCCTCGCCTTTCCTCGCGTTGTCCTATGCACGTGTTTCTGCCCATCACATCCCCATGGCTCCTAATCGACAGCGAAGTTCTATCTCAAGTATTCTTTGAAGATGTTTAAGAGGGGCCGTCCGCCCTGGTGTCTCATCACTATCATCTTCGCGCTTCTCTCCCTCTCCCTCCCAAGCTTAGCCTCGAGTCCAGACTCACACAGACCAGGGAACCAATTTCAGAGTATTTCCCCATTGCATGGTTACAAATGGGTCTCGCTGACGGAGACTAATATCTGCCCAGTTCTCACGGGATTCACTTGCAGGATCATGCAACAATTGGTCTTTTTACATATTTTACCAGACCCTAATGTACACTTTATATACTATACTCGAGATTGGAATATATGCGAAGCAGTCTAGAAGCTAGGCCATCTATTTGTAGGCGCGCTTTGACACTAAGGGTGAATGATAGATTTGGTTGTAACTTTGGTTTGTCGTAGCGTGTGTTGTCAATAAATGCTTATGCTCATTCTTTATCTCGAATAGGATGTGTTATGATCTGCTGGTGCCTCAGTTCTCGGTTGTGAGAGTTTGCTATGTCGATTGCATTCCCATGCAGCGTACTTCCCGAAGATCCCGGAGTCTGTTAATCGAGACTACGACACGCCCTCAGCCTCTCTGTGGAAGATGCACACACATGGGACGACCATTAAATCTCCATTATGCAGACCCAACGATCAGAAGAAATAATGGTGTTTAAGATGATAGCCACAAAAAAGGAGGTGCCCCCCCCCCCCCACCGCCACCCTCGCCCTTCATGGCGACTCGATGCTGTAAATTTCTTACGATATTACTTAGGGTTGGAATAGGTGCAATATTTGAGTGAATGAGGATGAACAGACAGCTGGCATTTCTCGTAAACTAAAGGTAGTAAGAAGTCTTGCCATTGTCTGAGCATTTTTGTGTTACTTCAGTATGGATTATTTAGCTTGTAGTATCATGCTAGTAGTATTTATCTTAATCAGAGCTTGCTTCTTTCAAAAAAGAAAGAAAACGAGTCAAGTTTAATAAGTTTTAAATTCAAGATTACTCAAATACCCAAACAAAGATGAACTATACACATGTGCAAATGTACATCAGACGGGCTTCTTATCAAACAGATTTGAAACTATTGAAAAAAGGTTAATTTTTGTGATATTAAAAGTTGCCACAGAGTAAGTGCCAACAATCACCCGAAAGTTGCATGGTATATGTTTTTCATCAGGTGAACTTTGTTGCCATTTTGGTTTATAGCCTTGTTATAAGCATTTGTTTGTGTAATCCATGTTCATGTTATTTTGTATTGCTATACTATTTGTACACAGGGCCTCCAGGGGGAACAGTGCAAGCTATACCCTGTTTTGAAAAGGACTAAAGATATAATAAATTAATATATGGATAAATAGATAATGAAATATATATGGTGAATTCCATCATTATCAAGGAGAGTACTAACCTTCTCTCCTTTTATGCAACACTTATCTTACAAAGAATTGCGACTGATTGCAACTTGACTTGCGATCGATTATCAATCGTAAATATAATATGTACATCAGAGATGGGGGATAAGAGTTGCGATCGATTTAGATCAATGGCAACCCTCCATCCCGAGTCATAATCTCCGTTTCCTGTTACCTCTTGACAGCAACGGACTAGAAGAGAGAGATAGAGAGAAAGAGAGAGAGGGGAAGAAAGAGGTATGTATACATGTATAGAGAAATAAAGGTAGAGAAAGGGGGTAGAGAGGGAGAGAGCGAGAGAGAGTGAGAAAGAGAGAGAGAGAGAGAGAGAGAGAGAGAGAGAGAGAGGGGGGGGAGAAAGATGTATTTACATGTATAGAGAAATAGAGGTAGAGAAAGGGGTAGACATGGTAGAGAGTGAAAACAGAGAGAGAGAAAAAGAGAGAGAGAGAGAGAGAGAGAAAGAGAGAGGGAGAGAGAGAGGGGGGGATACTTCTTAGATAGCCCCTCTGCATCCTGCTGGAGTGTTCCCCCTTCTCTTGCCTCCCTGCATCCATTCCTCCCAATCAGCTCAACCAGCACCATATCATTATTCTCTCTGGTTCTGACTGGTCACTACGTTAATGAAATTACGAGACGTTTTACGTCCCGTTTGCATAAGCGTGCCTCACAAGATGCTAGCATCCCTCGAACTATTCGGGAGAGAGATGGGAGGATAGTTAAAGGGGTGGTGGAGTGGAAGAAGAGGGAAGAGAAAAAGAGGAGGGGGGAGAAGGAGAAGGAGGAAATGAGCATTAGGAGCAGGAACAGGAGAATAAACATACCGTAATGATGAGTTATGAAGTGTGAAGAGAACAAAGACAAGAAATGAGATGATGATAGTGATGATGGTGGTGGGGTAGACTGGGAGGAACTCAAGGAGAAGGGGAAGGAGGGAAGATGAGACGAATGAAAGATAAGAAGTGAGAAGAGCAAAAAGACTGATGAGTAAACAAAGGGAGAGGTCATGATAACGATTATGATGGTGTTGGTGAAAATGATGATAATGATGATGATGATGATGATGATGATGATGATGATGATAATGATGATGGTGGTGGTGGTGAAAATGATGGTGACACACTGACATACCAAACACAGAAGAAATTAAGAAAGCAAGACAGGTAGGCCTAATGAAAGATGGAGCGAACACACGGCACACGGGTAAGGTAAACTGGAGATATATAGAAAGTAAGAAAGTGAATAAGAGAAAGGAAAGTAAAGAACGGCAGAACAGATCGCATGGAGATCATCAGAGATGTGTCCGCTGAATTCAGAGGGCCATTCCTCGCATTCAACTCGGCCGTGGCTACCCGCCGGGAGTAATTGAAGCACAAGGGGGTACGAGAACGTCCCACGCAGCGAAGAGACCCTCTCTCCACTGAGTGATCTACCGGGGAGCTCTGCGGGGAGATAGGGCAGCGCTCCGCTCATCCCAAGAAGTCGCGTGCCCAATTCGTGCCCACGGCTTAATTCGCCACATCGAGAAAGAGAGAGAGGGAGAGGGAGGGTTTAATATGGATGATATTTGTGTAATCTTATTCAGTATGCCGATGAAAAGAATCAGCAATCCAGCGAGATCTCTTTATTGGATTACCAATGCAAACTCTGGAGCATTATGAAAGAAGATTGGAAGCTGACCTGACAGAATCGCTTCAAGTTGTTTTATTGTTTTACCTTTTCCTCCATTAAAGGAAGTTAATCCCTTTTGCCAAGAAAAACAAGTTCATTAAAACATTTCACAAGACGACAAGTATAAGCAAACCTGTGTGTGTAAACGTCTCATAACGTTCCGTGAAATGAGGAACTCAACAACAATATAAACATATAATTCGATCCCAAATTTGGGTGAGCTGGAGAAGAAATCAAAAATGATTAATCTACAACAGCCAGACCCCTTTATTGAATAGTTTGGATAATAAAACAAAAAAATAGCCGGTAAGCGAGGCTACCCTGGTCATGCTGGAAACAGAAGACTCAATAAATAAATACAAGAAAATCACATGCACAAATGGAAGTTTTGATTCGGACCTAACATGCCTATTATGCTGCTTCTAATACCTTATTTGGCCATACTTACGTCATAGTTACATGGGTCATTCGGGATGCGAAGTTTCCACTTCGGGAGTCGTGTCACGTGAGCCCATGATCACATGACATATTGATCGCATTTAGTCGGCTGATCTTCCACACGTCAAGGTAACCTCTGCCGACCAGAAGGACAACGACAGAAGATGGAGTAGAAGGAAATGAAGAATAAGGTGGAGGAGAGTTGTATCGGATACAAATCAGGAAGAACAAAAAGCGGAGACAAAAAGGAAGTGGAAGAACGCAAGGAGAAGGTGAAGGAGAGGGAGAAAGTGAGGAGAGATGCAAATAAAAGTTCATGTAAGGGTCGCGATTATTACAGACGTATGATCCAGTCAAGGCGTACACGCGTTATTAATCACAATCGGTGTGTAATCGTTTGAACCGCAATTACCCGCGCTAATTTACGCGGGAAATTTGAAATGATCAGCACTTCCTCGCAGCAATTTTCGGAGCGAGAAGATGACTTGTCCTGAGCGCGGTAGCCTCGCTTTCAACCTATTTCACATTTATATTTAAAACCAAAACAAGAGTGTGCAGGTCTCGCGCTAAGGAGACACACTTGCCTTTTATTAGGATGATCCAGGGAAGAACTGTATAAGGATTAGCAATGAGAAGTGTACTCTAACCATACATTGTATTTTCGACTTTTGATTATGACTATCCTACGGCCTCAATGCAAGGTTGCGGAGGCAGCGTATGAGTGCATACAGGGAAAGCCCTGGGATCTTATCGATGAATTAAATGGATAGTTCACCCTGAAATTATTTTGGTTTAAATAAATTGAGACAAATGAAAAAAAAAATATATCAGTGAAGGTTTGACGAAAATCCGTCAAAGGATAAGAAAGTTATGATCAAAGTTGATTTTGTGACGTCACGTGGCGAGGTGCTCTCCCATATGTTGTGTACATTTTTTTTCTCGAAAATGTGTTTTTTTTTTCATAAAGATATGTACCCTTTTTCTTGGGAATTCGATGCATAATTAGAAATACGTTTTTACACACATATCTTTATGAAAAAAAAATCATTCCATTGTCAAATACAGAAAAGGAGCAATTTATGGGAGAGAGCACCTCGCACATGACGTCTTATCCTTTGACCGATATCTATCAAACCTTCATTTATATGTTTCTAACGTGATTTTTCTTTTATTAAAGCCAACTTGATTTCAGGGTGAACTATCCATTTAACATGCATTCTGTGAAGGCTGTGTCATTGCAGACTTTCATATTTTCCAAACTTGATCTGGAGGCGTTATTGTGGTTCATCCAACGTTTGAGACAAGTTTGGATTATTTAGGAAAGGGTGTATACCACCGTTTTGGGCGTGGAGATGTAAGGCGTGGAGATGAAAGAAAGGGGAGGGGGGGGGGCGACCTGCAAATGTCATAATATAATTAGTCAATGGGGTCTTTCGTGCGGCCATGACCACTAGTGGATTGGCACCAACAACAATAATCTTTACCTTGAATCCCGTTGAATTTTTATACATGTATGTTAATCCGTTCGTTGATGATACTCCTCCTAAGCCAATGATCTTATTTACAAATAACAACAAATTAAAATATTGTTATTTAACTCCAGTGGACTTTGGTATCGCTCATGTCGATTGCAATCTGTGATATCGATAGGGGAAAGATTTGGGTAATCCACGGACCCGCGTTCCTGCTGGAACAAGGTGGACAGTGGATTAGTGAAAGAGGGCCGCTTAAGCCGCGGGATCACCCATCTGTTGCCTCGCTCTCGTGTTGGGATTTAGCGGGGTTGGACCGCGGGGGAGAGGTGCTGGATTGGGGTCAATTAAGAGTTAATTCTCTTTTCATTTTTTTGTTATGGCCGGGAGTGACTAGATTCCCAATGCGATCATGGCAGTAGTCCAGATACTGGCCGTATTTTATCGTCCGCTTATTTTCCCACACACATGCATGATATGAAATGATACGATATGATATATCATGGTTTAATTAGCAACAGTACATAGTATACAAGTATACAACAATAACATAACTTTACAATTTATAAACGATTAAATCTATTGATTACATATGTACTAATTTAGTCATGAGTAGGCGTTGCTAATGAAGACCAGAAAACATGGAAAAGGCGCTAGACGAGTCGGGCCCTGAGTTTCACCGATATGACTAAGAATGCCGTTGGATTATTGCTCACTTCATACATCCTTGATACTGAGAGGGTTAAAAGTGGCGCGTTTAAAACAGGTACAAACCAAAGGTAGTTGGATCATCCCGGGCCCGCCCCGGCCATGACGATGTGTAATCCCCACGTCTGACGATCTCTGTGGCTCTAAGTAGGTTATAGGAATGATAGGGTTGTTCTGACTCCTAATATGTTAATTGTCACTCGTGAGATGTCTTAATAATTAGAGCATGTCGTGTCATGGTACCGTCACGGAGGTGGCACGTACGCGGCATGTATCTATCAGGTAGACATTGGGGCGCATGTTGTATACCCTTTACCATGTTTACCTTCTAAATCCCGATCCATATTGATCGATATGAACATGTCGCACAATGTGATGTATTACTATCACCTTCCTCTGTATTGTCATACTCTTCTTCATGTCTTCTCTCCTGCTTCTTATGCATGTTCATATTTGTTTTCTTAATATTCTTCATCTTCTTCTACCTCTCCTCCTTCTCCTCCATTTTCTTCTTTTTCATCTTCTTCTTCCGCTTCTCCTTCTTCATCATCTTCTTCTTCTTTTTGTTTTTCTTTCCTCTCTCTCTCTTCTCCTTCTTCTTCTTCTTCTTCTTTTCTTTCTTCTCTTTCTTCTTCTTCTTCTCCTTCTTCTCCTTCTTCTTCTTCTTCTTCTTCTTCTTCTTCTTCTCCTCCTCCTCCTCCTCCTCCTCCTCCTCCTCGTCCTCCTCGTCCTCCTCCTCCTCCTCCTCCTCCTCCTCCTCCTCCTCCTCCTCCTCGTCCTCCTCCTCGTCCTCCTCCTCCTCCTCCTCCTCCTCCTCCTTCTCCTTCTTCTTCTTCTTCTTCTTCTTCTTCTTCTTCTTCTTCTTCTTCTTCTTCTTCTTCTTCTTCTTCTTCTTCTTCTACTTCTTCATCATCTTCTTCATAATCTTCTTCTTCTATTGTTTCTTCTTCTTCCTTTTCTCTCTCCTTTTTATCCTTCCTATTGCTACATAATTCATTTTCTCTTCTGTTTTCTTAATTGTTAGATATGGTTCACCAATTAAGAAAACCAAAGATATAATGAATCATGTTCATACTGATCAACATGGATCGGGATTTAGAAGGTAAAGGGCATATAACAATGTCGCCTTGGCTTCTCCGTCCTTGACCCCGAGCCATATCGATAATCATTAATCTGATCAAGGAGGCTCAATTCATACATCTTTGATCTGATCATGTACGGTTCATGGTCTAATGGTCATCGTCTCAATAAGTCACCTTCGAATCCATCACCCCCACCCCCTCCTGGCATCGTGAGTCACGTATCGGTCATCCACTTCACAGTCACCGCGCTCATACACGATGCTAATGAAACAATAATCAAGTTACCAGGTGTGTGTATTTAAGTTGTCAACGTAATACCTTTTACAAGAGGGACATTATTACAGGAGAACGTACCCTTCTAGAGGAGGATGATTTTGAAAGATTAAAACATTATAGATGATTGGTTAATGATATTTGGAAAAATATATGATTTTGGTGATGAGATAGTCGGGCTAGTTGTGATTCGGGGCCCGGTGATGATATCAGAACAGTTCTGGCATAAAAAGAACCTGTAATCATGACAACTATAACCCATCATCTTTAAACCTACACGTGTATAATTCATCTTTAGATATGTCTCATAATGTAATACATTTCTCCATAAAGCACGGATACACAATTATGGCTGGGACAAGCCTTAACACGATTGCAGTTCACATTGGGTAAACAATCATCACTTCCGAGGCATACTGTTAGCCCATTTGACAATGATATAGGTCTCCCTCAATTTGAATATAAGGTCGTTAAAGGAAACAAATAAATCCGTTCCTTTGATTCCAACATTGTGACTCACAATAATGTTACACTTCTGATGTAAAGGGTCGTAATGGTAAATAAAATTGAAATTTCTCCTGATAGTTCTACAAAAATGTACCAAGATTACATAATTTACGAGGTTTTTGAGAGCGTGTGCGCAATTAACAGATAGTCTGCACTTGGACAGAATTAAGCTAAGTTACAAGAGCCTTTGTATTCATAAAGAGCCATTAATCAGAAGTCCAAAATGAATTGAATACCGCATTATCAGATTATAACGTCTAACCGAGCCTCGATCTAGCGCCATCTGCTGGCAGATTTCAGTTATTAACTGATCTGGTTTCTGTGAACATGTTGATACCTTTATGTGTCAGATAACTCTATGAAAACTGTATGTATTACCAGTGAATAAAGTCAAAGTGGAAAACGAAGAGTACGGGTTGTAAATCATGCTTTTAGACCTAAAGACATACCTGTATAATGTTGCTTTTTGACATACAAGTTCATACCTGTATTGTATCCCCCCCCCTCTCTTTAATTTGCTCTGAAGCGCCTTGAGCATCTAATTAAGACGGAAAGTGCGCTATATAAATTCTTTGTATTATTATTATTATTATTATTATTATTATTATTATTATTATTATTATTATTATTGTTATTATTACTATTATTATTATTATTTTCATTATTATCATTATTATTTGCATTATTACAATCATTATCATTATTATTATTATTATCATTATTATTATAATCATTATTATCGTCATTATACCATTGATTTATTATCTTGAGGTGATTCCTTCATGTGACAGGTTAGTAGATAAAAGTTTTTTTTATAAAAGGTGAGAAGAGTGAAATAGAAAGCTCTCTAACCGAACGTGGTGTTTAAACCATAATAGGAGCTTGATCTAACATGATCCATGATCGCAATGAATCTGAACCTGAAGTCATTAAAGCAATACGCGATACCGCCCTCATATGCGACACCGAAGTATAGAAGAAGAGAAAAGGAAGGAGACGATAGAGAACAGTAAATGAAGAAGAATTTCAAAACAAGAAGGAAGATATATCATGGAAAATGAAACAGAAGAACAAGATGCAGGGAATGAGAAGAGGGAAATAAAAAGATGTATGAAAAAAAGAAAGGCGAAGGGGAGAGCTGAAGGAAATAAAAACAACGAAGAAGAAGAAGAAAAAACAAACACAACGTACAAAAGAGGAGAAGTCGGCGAAGAATTAATAGGAGAAGAGGATGACAAAGAGGAAGAAGAGGACGCTCGTGACAAGAGGAACAACGTATTAATAGAATAAAATGGAGAAGAAGGAAAGATTCATTCCATATCATTTAATCTTATTTTTTACAAACTTGGATCATGACTACAATATTGATAAAAGAAACATCAAATACAATACATTAAGTAAGATCGACATTATAAAAAGTAAAATACAATAAGAAAATAAGAAAATACTCATTAATGCACAATTGTGGAGGGAGAAGCAAAGGCCATTGACTTGTCTGAGGCCTCTCCCAAGTATTAGTACATAATTGGAAATATTATATTAAATTTAAAAACCTACAAACCAAATAAATCAGAGAAAGCGAGATGACATATGAGATATAGAAGACGAATAGAAAAAGTACAAACAAAATAAGATTAGGAGGGGGGCGGAGAACATAATATAAATGGTGAGAAAAATGTGAGAAGAGGGAGAAGATAAAAATAGACGGAGAGGACTTTAAGACAAAGGAAGATGATGACAAGAATATAAATAAGAAAAGAAGAAGTAGAAGAAGACATAATCCATAATTATTAGGAGAAGAGAAAAGATAATCAAAAAGCCTCAAAAAAGGAGAGAAATGTGCAAACGAAAATCAAACACGACACTAGAGGAAGAGGAAGAGGTAGAAAGAATTTTTAACCGAATAACTGTTATACTATTGTTATTTTATTCTTTTAACTTAAACCATGTTTCAAGCTCAGCGAACAGATCGAATAAGTAGCGAATGGCCTCTTTGTACCACCGTCACATCTTGGCTCCAACAAAAGAGACACTACCATGACTACAGGGCAACATGCTGTCTGGTATAGATCGGGTTAACTCCCAGGGTTTCAGGGCGGGTACGCACATGGCTAGCCCGATGGGGAGGGGCAGTAAATTTTGTTCCCACAACACTTGTCGCTGTTCTGACATCCAATTACAAGAGGGCGTCACAGCGCTAACAAGAACGCTCTCATCCTTTATAAGCTTTGGAAGGAAAAACGCGGGCAAGCTTAGCGCAAAAAAGAGGTGTGAATTATGGGAGATGCAGTGTCTCGTTTCTACGTGATATCAAATTAATGGCTCGGCGGATGAGGATATGACCCATTATTGGGAATTATTTTACGCGAGTGAATTTAGGTGTGTCTATATTTTGACATGCTTCTGATGTTTCAGATGAATATTTCATCGTGTTTATTCAGCAATATTGGATTTGGTCTTAGAGTTTATCAACTATATGTATGGTATTACTGAGAAGGTGAGCATGCAAAGTCAGGCACCAATTTGGGTACATTTCTGATCAGAAAGGAAAAATAAATTTATTACACTGTTTTGACAATGAACTGTCACAGGCCGACATCCTTAATATGATAACGTGATCAATGATAAAGAAATTGTACTGTCGGTGTTGTAGCATCTAATGTACAATTCGGGGGGTGGGGGTTAAGAGAGAGAGAGAGAGAGAGAGAGAGAGAGAGAGAGAGAGAGAGAGAGAGAGGGGGGGGGGGGGAGGGCAGCAAAGCAATATCACAGAAAAGTTGTGCTTTCGAATGACCAAACGTCTGCACCGTGAAGACAGCGGCCATAATATCGTTATCATTATTTTCATCATTTACTTGACCATAGAAATAACATTATACATAACAACGTAATACCAAGAAAATACATTGATAATCAAACGAAGACCACATGGAAGAGACAGCGTGTGGGACAGTGTCTACAATAGTGGAGTGAATCACTGTTGCCTGAGGACATGTGGATCCACATTCGCTGTCTCAAGATGTGGTCTTTGAGTTAATATATGTGTTGCATTGACACGGGATAGTAGAGGGGGGGGGGGGGGGCTTATGTACAATGCTCATCAGTAGTGTCCAAGAGATCCCTTTACATAGGCACAAACAACTCCCAAAGCAACATCAATCGGAACTATAACGAATAAAACCCACAAGCCAATTACAGCATTCCAACTAGCCAAATGGGAGGATCACAGATCAACACGTTGCACCATTCCAATCGGGACTATCATGACAATACATGAGTTAAAGAAAACGCTATTACAGGCATGCTTCATCGTTCCATTTGGGACTATCGTAAATACGCCCATAGGCAATGCTAGTAAACGATTGCAGGAAAGCCCCTGGTCTATGATTGTCATCACTAGGCGGTTCTTCCCCAGGATCGAGAGCCCCGCGTGAGCGAAGAGCCGTGGAAGATGGGATGACACGGGATGAGGGTGTACGGAGATTGAAGCTTCATTACTTAATAAGAACGGATATTGAATCTCGCCTATCGAGTGCAAATTCGATTAGGTGAACCCGGGCTGCGAGCGCTGCGAGGGCATCGAAAACTCGCGGGGCTTCAGCGGGACTCCAGCGGCGTGGACGCGATTTGTTTTTCTGCTGGGATTCCGCGGGAATTACGGGCGGGGCTGGAGACAGGGGCTGGAGGAATTTATAGAGGGGAGAAAGAGAAAGAGAAAGAGAGAGAGAGAAAGAGAGAGAGAGAGGGAGAGAGAGAGAGAGAGAGAGAGAGAGAGAGAGAGAGAGAGAGAAGTGGAAAGGGAGAGAGAGAGAGAGAGAGAGAGAAAGAGAGAGCGAGATAATAAAAAATGGATATATAAGTTTACAAATAACCATATTATGCTAATGTATACACTTATATTATATTATATTGTATTGCATTATATCTTATATTATATTATATTAAATGATGTTATATCATATCATATTATATTGTATACGCACTAGACGATGTCAAGAGATGAAAATGGAGAAAAGGAACGATAAAGCAAGGGAGGGATATTGGACGATATAAACCAGACTTAATTCTGAATTCTAAAAAAATGCTGCTCGAACGAAATTGATGAGCATTATGTGTCACGATGTTTTTCTTTTTCTCTCTCCTTCTTTAATCAGATAATATATACATCTTTCTTTCCCACTAGAGTCTATCTCTCTCATGATCTGTCTCTGTATATATCCCTCTCTGTCTTTGTTTCTGCATGCCTATATTGTACTCTATGTACACTATAAACATTATATCGATTTTTAATGTTTATTTTAACATCATTTCATCTTTCATACCGTTTCAAATAATTGCAAACAATAATTAATTGTCCATACAATCCTGTATTCATCATGGTCACTGGGCTCGTACTAAATATAATATAGATCTTTCAGAATGCAAATCGTTGAGTTTGAATCACAGAACAAATTTTTGGACACATACTGTTGAGACTGCATGTGGGGGGGGGGGGGGCGTAGGGGTTGATGGGTTGGGGGGGGGGGGGGCAAGGGGAGGGGCGTATGGAAAGGGTCAACGGAGAAGAGAGTCAGATACCGGGTAACGCGAAGCAGTGTGAGTGTGTGTGTGTGTGTGTGTGTGTGTGTGTGTGTGGGAGGGGGGGGGGGTGGATAGAGGGTAGATAAGAGGGTGGAGCTGGAAAGGGGGCGGGGGTGGAAGAGAGTACCATGCGCTTGCTCGCTGTCTCATCAATCAACATATCTCCATAACTCTACTGGAGTTGCGTGGAATGAATCTGCTGCATTTTGCCGAGTCATGTCACATGTTCAGAAGAATGGCTGTCACCTGACACACACTATAAAACGTGAGAGAAACTGGCGGTCACGAAAATGGGTTTCCCCCCTATATTTGTTTTCTCTGGAAGTCAGCCGCTCGGTGAGTCACATAGCGCCACTAGCTGCTGCCGGTCCTAACTAGTTTCTCAGGCGGTCAATGAGTCTGAATTGTGGAGACTACATGCATGCATGCGATGTGTGGTGTGCGCGTGTAATCCACAACGACAGCAGCAGTGCAGTTAAAAGTTGGCAAGCTTTGTAGCCTCTCTTGAGATTGCTTAACGTTTTTTTAATCCTTAATGACAAATACAGGCTGGTACTCTAAGACCAGTCACTGTACCACTCTCCCCTTCTTTCAGGCGAGCCAGTGAGGGAATTGAGAAAATAGTCAGCCGCAACCAGACCTGTTTATTGAATATTGTAGTTTGAGTTGATAATGCCCAACAGCCTATAGGTCGGGGCTACAGAGTCCGAGGTTCGAACCCGGGTTGCCTCTTTTGAATGGGACGCAAAAAGGCCAGAAGTATCATATCTGATATCTATATACATAGTATAAATCTAAGTTCACACACTCACTCTCTGCCAAGTCAATCCGTATTCTGCTATTATCAGACCGCCGTCTTGAGACATATTCCTAACTGAGTTCAGGCCTGCAGATCGAATCGGGCCATGAGGAGACACTCCATTCACATTGCTGCTCGCCATCCAGGAGTTAAAAACATGACACATACGGCGCTGCGTGTGCGTGACCTTGGCCCAGCGAGAACGGGACATACTGCACGGAGAGAGAGAGAGAGAGAGAGAGAGAGAGAGAGAGAGAGAGAGAGAGAGAGAGAGAGCGTACCCTGGGCATGCTGGGAGTGGAGATGGTGCACATATCGCGTACTGTTCCTACCACATCCAGTTAACAGGGCTTTCATACGAATGTAACCACGGTAACATCTGGATTCAAAATTGCTACAATTTCTACACCTTACAAACCGTTTTACCATTTCAACAGGAGAGAGAAAAGGAGTGAGAAAGAAAGAAAGAGAGAGAGAAGGAGAGAGAGAGAGAGAGAGAGAGAGAGAGAAAGTGAAAGAAGGGGGTGGTGGTGGGGGAGGGAACGTGAATAAGAGTGAGAGAGAGTGTGTATGTATGTGTGTGTGTTTGTGTGTGTGTGTGTGTGTGTGTGTGTGTGTGTGTGTGTGTGAGAGAGAGAGAGAGAGAGAGAGAGAGGGGGGTGGGGAGAGTGGGGGTAGATGTTGAGGGAGGGGGTTCAGAAGGAATCGGAGAGGGCGGGAGATACGAAATGATGGGAGAGAGATATCAAAATTTAGGCTGAATTTATTTCTATATTACATATATACACAAACAAAAAATGGTTATATCATACACATAGTAGCTTTCAACAATTTGAAGGATGCAAATGCACATGACTTATATACTGGTTCCCTGAAGAAAGACCGTGATAGTTGAGAAGGAGCGCGCGACATCGAGCACGAATCTCGCTAGTCTCCCTTCCGAACAAGCCGCGCACGGCGTCCAAAGCAGCGGCCACGTAGCCATGGTACCTGGACGCAATCGCCACCCCCGCTGCAGGGGCTCCTAACCCCTCCCACCGATCTGTCTGCGGGGGGATTCGGGGGGATTTACTGATCGCATACCGGTCTGAGCTCAGAGCACGCTACCCGGTAGGATGGGCGGTATTAGCGTACTGATCCCGCTAGATTTAGCAGTAAATAATACCACTAATCGCTTTGGTATGATCTACATCTATTTATCGTAAACATGGAGTCTACCAAATATACACACATTGTAACTTACACACAGGCACACTGTGAAATACATCCTGCATTATCATATCGTAACCTAGAAAGCGCAGTATTGAATAAAACAGAGTCTTACATGTCAAACACTGCCAGCAAAAAACTGCAGAATTGTCAAACATCCAAACAAAAAGTCTGTTCGATCTTAATCCAGCATCGACTTCGTGCCATAAATAACAGATCGCGCTCTCTACCGACACCTCTGGATTATTGTCATGTCACAACATTAGCCAGTAGACACAAACGTAGTATAGATGATATACTAGATAGGTCTGTCATGGTTCTGTTAACCACACGTTCTTAAACCAGGTGGTAATACGATGAATAAACTTGAACATTTACTTTGTTTTATCATCTTAACTACGAAATCCATATAGTTTCATTATATTTCATATTTTAGTATCCACCTTGTTTCCCTCATGTAAATCATCTCTGACCGGATGTAAATGTTATTGCGACATGTGCTTTAAGTATTCACGTATCCATGTAATACAATTGTCAATAGAAATGTTATTTCAAATATTTTTCATATTTTCATATATTTTCATGTATCAATAATGATGATGATAGTAATAAAACAATCAATCGATCAATCAATCAATCGGTCAATATCTAGATTGCAGATTAACCTTTTAAGATGGCCCGTCCCTTTTACAAACATCTGCAAACTTTATGAATGTATGCACATATTTAGCACGTAATTGTAAGGTCAGAGGTACTAAAACTCCCGTAGAATAAACGAAAATCCAGCTAGTTTTCACTGAGATTGTACTATTTTCATGGTACGAAAAAAAAGCTCGATCAATTATCGAAGATTATTTCCTCAAAACCGAATATTACGCTTTGTCGATTCCAGGGAAAGATTCTCTCAAATGATAACAAAGTCAGGGAACTTTCAGAATTAGGTATGTAAAAGGGACGGGGTACCTTTAATATACACCATTGGTGCATTTTTACACAAATAATTCACACTAATCCCATAGAACAACGTTTCATCTGGCACACAAAGGGTTAAAAACTAAATGCTACTGTCCTCGGAAGAAGGTAATGGAAAACCTTCCGTCGAAATATGGGAAATACCACTGACACTGACTGGTCATGTACGGGAAATGTTAGGTATTTGCAGATCCTTGTGCTAATAACTTCATTGTCATCTACACGGTATAAGCTACTCAATCACATGAATGCTGTACAATGGGCATCGGCTGTTTAATAAGATATTATTCCATTACGTTGTCCTGTGGTTGATATCATTGTGAGATCAAACCTTCATTCAACACATGTGACTGTTTTAACAAGTAACACACGTAGATCTTATAGAGCATCATTACACATAGGAAGAAATGAATATGAAAAAAATACATATTTCGAAATGCCATGAATTTTACTCCTAAGTCATTTTTAGGTTTCAAATTTCAGTAACTGGTCACTATATCTTGTCATTGTGACAAACTACTAAATTCTGCTACCCAAAGACAACATGATACTTAATGCTGTGTAGTTAGATTCTATAATCACATCCTTACACATATATCTGCGTTAACCCCATGAAATATATATCTTTCCTTTCTTCGTCAGACATGTAATGTGATCAGACCCACTCTTAATATGACTAGTTGAGAGGGCCCTCTACATTATGTATAACTTTTCTTCAATTTTCATCCCACTCTCTTTCTCTCCTCATTTTCTATAATTTGTGTGAAAGATACATCGTTTTCACGCTTTCTTATTCTTCTCTTCTTTCTCTCGCTTTCTTATTCTTCTGTTTCCCCCTCCCAACCCCCCTCTCCTTCCCTTAGGCCCCCTTCCTATCTCCCATTATCTATTTTTATTATTCGTTTCTCCCCCTCTTTCTCACGAAGCTCTCTGTCTAAACTTAAATCCTTCCCCTCTCGCTCCCTCCCTATACACCTCTCCTTTTCCATACTCCTCGTTATGATCATGTGTTACTGTACCACTGCTTAAACTTGTGATCCCTAATAAAGTGAACAATGATCTGTTTTTGCTATAATACTCAAGGTATAACTTTTCCTCCTCCGTCGTTATCGGTCGTTACGTCTCCTCCGCTCATTCATATTCTCGGTATCTGTCACTATCATTGCTATTTTCTCTACCCGCTATTGTTTCATTGATCTATTCTAAATCATGTTAATACGTTAACACCGTCTATCCTCCTGCCAGTTTGTTCCCAACGCATTCATTACATTCACTTTATATTATGTCTCTTCCCCCTCTGTTTGTTCTATATTCGCCTTTCTCTTTCTATTTTGTAATGTCTTCATGATCCATAATCCACGTGGAAGGCCGTAAGCTCTGAATCAGCGCGCTAGCTGTTAATCCCCCGGCCCTAGCCGCATGAGGATGACCCTAGTCTCTGTCCTTTTTGTGGGGGTTTTATGTCTACTCCGCTTAACAACCCACCTGTCCGCGAATGACTGACTCAAATTTCTTTCCGAAGACGGTGCCAATTCTCTTTTATTTTTCGGCCGACACCCCTCCGCTTCTTTTCCTCCCCACATCTATATGCTTACATCACTGCAAGCGCTTGTATGTTGATTGGTTTATAATCATTCTCGTCCAATGTCCATTTTACACAATAAACTTAATCTAGATTTGATATGAAGTTGTAATCATAAAGGTCTTTATGTTTATCACCGCCTTTTCTCTCTTTCTCTCTCTACCTCACCCCCTTTCTCCCCCTCCCCCTCTCCCCCTCTCCCTCTCTCTTTCTCTACCCCCCTCTCTCTATCTTCGCCCCCTCTCTCTCTCCCCTCTCTCCTCCCCTCCCTCTCTTTTCAATTTACCTCTTTGTAGTCTCTGTATCTTTTGATTTTACGTAAGCATACGTAGATCGTACATACCATGCACCTACGTACATACAAACACGTACACATATATACACACACATAAATACACACACAGACACATACAGACACACAGACAGACAGACAGACATACAGACACACACACACACACACACACACACACACACACACACACACACACACACACACACACACACACACACACACACACACACACACACACAAATACATACATTTATATTAACAACAAATGCAACCAAGTTTGAATCATCAGTGTGGACATACTTTATGTTTACCCCCCAAAATAATTGACAGAGACCTAAAATGCTTTGCTTTCATCTTAACTTAATAGTATATTGTACATGATAGCAGTTCGCATTACATGTAAGTATTTTTGTTACATAATTCTTATTGAATCGCTGTTTACATTATGGGAGGTATGAATTTACATGAAATAAAAAGATGAATCTTGAACTAATTGATAGCGCATGCAAGCTAATGCATTTGCTTTTCAACGACACCTCGTTCATGTTGTGTGATTGCACAGGAGCATGAGATACTGTGTCGAAACGAATCGGTGAAAATTGTCGCTATTCAACTTGAATGTACGACAGAATTATATTAAAAAACGGATTAGACGGGAGGGACGATTCTCAAATGTCGAATTTTCAAATACGTCCAATGTGAAGAAATGCTTTGTCATTATATTCTAACATTTTCAATATATTTATCATTTTCAATAGCTGTGAAAAAATGTTTTAATACAATGTTCAGTTATGTACAAAATGTATGATTCAATTTTGAAGGAAAATGAATGTTTCCGAATCGCTGATAGATGGATACATACGCAGAGACGATAGAAGCGATAGGCGCACGGGCAATGCCAAAGAGTGTCATTTTAATTATGACAAGGTTACTTTGTCTCGTTTACTATCGTTTCCGTAATCCCTTTCACACCATAGTGAACTTGCAGTTATTCATAGCGAGGTGTGAATTAGTCCCGATAACTCACGTCAAACAAGCCACGCAATCGCACTCCCATTCGTGTGAAAGTCCCTAAGACTGAGAGGGAAATATTCAATTGATGGTTCGACATGGCCACTCATTAAAACACCTGCGCTGATGTCAATCAAGCAATCGTTACCACGGCGATATGGGCGTGGTCTAAAAAAAAGCGCGCCTTGTCATACATGGTTTTGTAGTTCGAATGTATTTCCACTCAATTTGATCCATCCAATTCTCAGTCCCATTCGCTCTTTCTCATTCTTTATCTCGTTCTTGCTTACTCCTCTCTACCTCTCCCTTCTTCTTTCTACCTTCCTCTTACCCTTTCTTCGTTTGTTTTTCCCTCTCTCTTATATTCCCCTCAATGGGCCCCCTCCACTCTCTCAACAAACACATATATGTACACACACACACACACAAACACACACAAACACACACACACACACACACACACACACACACACACACACACACACACACACACATACACATTTCTGCGCATTTCTCCCTTCCCTCTCTCCATTGTCTCAATGCAATACGCATCACCCCCTCACCCTCCTTTCTCTCTATCTCTCTCTGCCTCTCTCTTTCACATCCATCCTATTCTCTTCTTTTTCTTTTCTCTCTCTCCCCGTCACTTTCACTCCCCCTCTCTTTCTCTTTTTCTCTCTCTAACTCTCTTTCTCTACATCTCTTTCACCACATTCTCTCTTTCTCTCCATATCTCTCTCTTGCTCTTATTCACCCCTCACTCTCTTTCTTTCTCCCTTTCCTTCTCTCTGTTCCTCTCTCTTTCTCCATCTCATCTCTTTCTTTATTCTGTCCCCCTTTCACCCCATCTCTCTCTTTCTCTCTCTCTCTCTCTCTTTCTCCCTTTCATTTTCTCTGCCCCCTCTCTTTCTCCCGCTTTATCTCTTTATGTTTATAGCTATCTCTCTCTCTCCCCTATCTTCCACCCCCTCTCTCTTTGTTTCATTTTCTCTGTCGCTCTCCATCTCCCCTCTCTTTTTCTCCATCTCTATTTTTTTCCCTCTCTCTCTCTTTCTCTCTCTCTCTCTACTCCCTGCCTGAACTCGGGTGAGGTGTAATGACGAGACAGGGTGAGAACATTTCCTGTGTGAAAAGGATCTAGTATCCCACACTCGTTCAGTGATGAATAGCTTCTATTCATTTTAGTCATCTTCCCAATTTAGTTTGTGTTACAACGACATGTAAAGCTGTGCAAATTCAAACCTATCCCTTTAACATCACGATAAAATAAGTCATTAATTATCTGAAGTTGATTTCTGAGATATGTTTGATAGTTTGATAGTTTATACGACCATCCAAATAACGTGGGTTTGATATGATCATATTACATTTAATTATAAAGCAGGTAATTAAATCAGTCATATGTATCTGAAAATAATTACGTGTAGGCGCATCAAACACATAAAGCAAGTACAAATACAACATATAAAATAACGAGTATAATTATATCATAACACTATAAATACATATATATATATATATATATATATATATATATATATATATATATATATATATTCTCTCTATATATGTATGTATGTATGTATGTATGTATGTATGTATAGATATAAAATAATATATGAGGTTGCGATGGCGCTGAATAAGTAGAAGTAAACACAAACAAATTGAACAAGACGCCGAGGAAGAAAAGTTTGATTTGTTTGTGTTATATATGATACTAAAACAAACATATTAAGTTACCTTTTACGTCATCACTTCAATGGACAACTCGATGAAACATGTAATGCAGTACAACAATGATATTGATGTTTAATGTACCTCTAAATTAGGATGATCTTGAACGTACACTTAGGTTAAAGAAGATTTATATTCCATAAAAAGGGATGTTAACAACGTGTGTGTGATGTGTGTAAATGTACTGTTTTGCGTTAAAAATGTAAGATATAAGAGGGAGAAAGAGAACGAATGTTTTGCTATTTTGAAGAATTCGGCTGGAATGAAAGGTGGGGCTGGGTGACTTCTTTACGGAGAGATATCATCATGAACATACTGAGATGTATACAGAGATGTGAGATAGACAGTCATATGACAAGTGCGCCCGCGCGCGTGTGTGTGCGTTAAGTGAGGGAGAGTGTGTGAAAGTGATTGGCTGCCAGAATCAATCTGGTGAAGCGACCCGTACGTACCACGGTGTTGCGTGGACCGAACGAACGATCCGTAGCGAAGGGCATGTGTACTCTCTCTCCCTCCTTCTCTCTCTCTCTCTCTCTCTCTCTCTCTCTCTCTCTCTCTCTCTCTCTCTCTCTCTCTCTCTCTCTCTCTCTCTCCCTCTCTCTCTCTGTCTCTCTCCTTCTCTCTCTGGCGCACTCCCCCCTCACACGAATAAAGCAGTGAGTTCCTTCCCCATCCGCTGGTTGTTTACACACAGTTCGCGTGCCGGGCGTATGGAGCGTAGCTAGGAAATCGCGTCACGGGGTAAACACACACGTCCGACGTAATAGTACATGTGCACAGGCCCGTCGGTTTGTGGGGAGAAAAGTCTCGCAGGAAGAACTCTTTCACTTGAAAAGTTAGGTACGCATGGGGAGAGCTTTCAGATAGCCAGGAATCCTTAGAGACAAGCGGATATCCCTCGGAGGCAATTCAACCCCCATCTCTCTTTCCCCTTCTTCTCTTCGAATGACCTCCTCTCCGACTTCATCGATACAACCTCAAGGAATTTCTACAACTTACAAGACCCTTGGGCGCATTCTTTTCCGATTTATCAAGAAGGGGCAGATATCCTTTTCCTCCATCCATCCTTGAATTTCCGAGGAGAACGTTTGCTTTTTGGAGGAGTTTGGCACACCTTCCGCTCTTGTGAACGCTCCTGAATTTTCCGACTTTTTCGTTGGTAGTGATTTAATTGTGGTCAGGAGCACGAACAATGGAGCCTATGAGAAGTAGCTGTCGGTACACAGAGATGCAGCCGGTGTCGTATTACGACGGCTTCCCCTCGTCGAACGGCGACATGAACGCGTACAACGCGAACACGGCCATCAACTCCATGTATGCCAACACCTTCGCTCACGACGTCCACGCCAACCCGGCCCGGACCAACGGCAGCAGCCACTGCTACGGCAGCGATTCGGCCAACTCCAGCCCGGGCGAGAGCTGCCGCGAGGAGGATCTCGAGCACGTGCTTGCGCCCGGCTTCCCCGGAGCGCAGGGCGAGCGGCGGTGCCTGATGTGGGCCTGCAAGGCGTGCAAGCGAAAGAACGTGGCGGTCGACAAGCGGAAAGCCGCTACTCTCCGGGAGAGACGGCGGCTTCGCAAGGTGAACGAGGCGTTCGAAGCACTGAAGAGGCACACGTGCGCGAACCCTAACCAGCGCCTGCCCAAAGTCGAAATCTTGAGGAACGCCATCGAGTATATCGAGAAACTGGAAAGATTACTTCAGATGGAGAAAGCGAACGGAGACAGCGAGATGGACTCGGCTGAAACCAGCTCCAACACATCAGACGCTATGGTAAGTGTACCTATTCTTGTAATCTCACTCAATTCCAGCATGTCCAGGCAGAACTCACCTGTGTAAGATATGTATGTGCTCCTACGGGTGTCACACGCTGCTGTGGTAGCATCTTTTACTCTTTCCGTGCTGCATGTTCCTTCCTATCACTAGTAATACAAATCCCATAGAACAGCCATTCATTTGGGAAGCAAAGGGTTAAGAAGGGGCTTGTATTAACGTCTTCAGTGCATTTGATCCACGGTAAACCTTTGGATGTGTATGCATAATACTGCTGCAGTGTAAGGTAATCCTAATATGAGATGATTGTGACATATATTTCGCACATTTTACACTTGTAAAAACAAAAACAAATCGTTTTATTGTTTTACTTAGTACATAGAAGTTTACTTTTATTTTTCCCCCATTGGTTGTACTGTCTGCAAGTGTGATGCACATTTGTGAATCGAGAATTTATTGGTTCATTGCGAACGAGTAGCAGATAATGCATTTGCTACACTGATCGCAAATCGGTGTTTTGTTGCTGGGAGAGATATGGAGGGATATATAGATAGAAATAAAGAAAGATAAATAGATAGATATATAAATATATAGATAGATAGATTGATAGAGAGATGAAGAGAGAGATAGAGATAGAGAGAGGGGGGGGGGGGGAGAGCGAGAAAGAGAGAGAGAGAGAGGAAAGGGGAGGGTATAGAGTGAGAAATACCTGTTTATTTAATGAGAGATGTATATTATGTATGAAACCAGAAGAGGCCGATCTAATCCCTTACCCGTTTTATATACAATAACCAAAAACAAACATTACCATTATCACTTTTAAAGTGTGCCTTTAGGACTATTTAAAAGTCATAATATAATTTAAGACACCTTTCATAATCTAAAGATTGATTAATTCCATAATTACCATAAAGAACAGTGTGCTGTTCTTAATTTTAGAAGCCGTTTTAAATACAAATTTTGTGACATTTCCTAAGAGGGTTTGCAAGCTGTACTTAGTTGATATGTATGACTGCTGTAATCAGTAGCGGTTATCATTATGTCTTCATGATTTTTCTGCGAGCGATGTGCAATCATCGAGATTAAACTCATCAAACCGGATCTTCCACATCCCTGCTCAAACAGAGAACATCTTAAAGATTGTCCGTCCCTTTTGCAAGCTTCAAATTTGAAATCGTCTATCACGATCGTAAATTGAAGAAAGTGAGATTCAAGACCATTTCTAAGAATATAGCATGTTTAAGCTTTTTGTAAATGTAAAAGAATTCAGCCGTTAAATTTCAAACCGACTTTTTTCGTACTACGAAAAAAGTTTTAGTCTTTGTTACAGTATCTATGTGGTTATTATCCGTGTGTGAAATCCTAATTTTATGAGTAACTACCAAACTTTGAAGATGATTCCTTCCATAGAACAATTTTTTTCATAATGCGTTTCATAATTTAATAAACAGATTAATCAATAAAGCAGATATTTCAACACAAACTGCTAAGAGCCTGAGGTAAAGACTAATAATCAGACGCTGTTTACGTGCATTATTCAAATTTTACACTATGTATCAGTTTCAAATTGTGAATATAGAGCTTGCTAACACTTCTCTATATGTTTTGCCAATGTTTCGATGGTTTTGTAGTGATCTGAAAAAGGGACTGGCTGTCTTTAAGTACAACAACGAGCACAGCGTCCCCCAGGATACTGCGTGCCTCAACAAAAAGACACAAAAACATGGAAATCACACACATATTTTACAAGCGACAACAACATGAAGATATTACTGTGGGACTTGTGTAACGTTGACATGTCGCCTCTAACGCACATTTGAATAGAACCATGTTGTTATCGGGGTAATGCACGCACGTATGGCTTGCACGGTGCGAGGAGCATTATAAACATTTATAACATCCATGGTGATTGTATTGGCAAGTATGGAAAGTGGGGAGTGTCTCGGGACATCTGGACTCTAGCTAGAAGCCAGACAAACACCAGGACTGACACCTGTAATCTAGCGTGAGTTACTCCACCACCACTGCGATTTACAGCTAATAAATGTCAGGAGAAACCAAGGGCAGAAACCTGGGGCATGCGAGAGAGTCGTTCCATTTCCCCTAGTCACAACTAGTCCTCCATCTCCAGTGTTCGTCCGTCTGTCCGGGCGTGCGAACCCTAAAGGAAACATAAGTTGATCTCATACTTAGAAGGACCCATAACTTGCAAGGTTTTTTGTGGGTTTTTTTTTTTGCTACCGGAAAGGCATGTCGCAAGAGCGAGGCAGATGCCATAAATTTTGGGCGCTAGATATTAAAGTCTTCCGATAGAAACGGAAAACAGGGGTGGACATTACCAATGTGAAGAGACAGCAATATGTACCAACTGGACTTACACAACGTTTAAAGTTTACATGAAATTCTATACTTTCCAGCTGTATCGGACTGTGTGGAATAAATGACACGCAGTTCTAATATCGATATATAGATATGCTACCAAACTTGATGAAGCATATTTACGAGATAATTTCCACTTATCCACATTTGTCACATTTTGGACATGGACGATTTCGTCTTGAAACCTTACCTTTCACATTTTAGATCGATACGATTTGATCTAAAAACAAAATCATAATGTCCATACACTATCTGCTAATAGAATAGTATTTCAACACACCGACATCTTATTAGAGTTTAGGGACCTAACTCACGCAAAGAAGATTATGATGTGTGTAATCTGCGACAACTGCAAATAAAAAAAAAGTTATGTTATAACAATGATTACAAATGTCCATGCGTGTAATACAGACCTCTTTGCTCAATGCTTAACCCACGAACGTGTTTTCGTGTTATAGCCTAAAGAATGTACTGTTTCTTCTTGGAATTGCATCCCAATGTCATGTAGATAAACATTTTGGACTGGTAAAGAAGTATGTGAAGAGACGGCAGCATGCACATTTAATCGCGTAGAAAATTCATATTCATATTAACCCAGGTTAATGGTATTTGTATGGGATAACATAAATTACAAGTGTGCTTGATATTGCTTGGCACAATACTTTAATGACTTCGTGAATATTCGGATCGAGTTTATTAAAAAGGGGATTGTATGTTAAAGATGGCCCGTCCGTTTTACAAACATCTGCAAACTTCATGAAAGTTTGCACATATTTAGCACGTACCTTTGGGATACCAACTGTGTGAACTGTTAAGGTCAGAGGTACTATAACTCTCGTATAATAAATGGAAAGCTAACTAGTTTTCACTGAAATTTGACTATTTTCGAGGTACAAAAAAAGAGAGCTCGATCAATTATCGAAGATTATTTCCTCAAAAACAAATATTACGCTTTGTCGATTCCAGGGAAAGGTTATATAGCCACTCGCTATCAAATGATAACAAAGTCAGGGAACTTTCAGAATTAGGTCTGCAAAAGGGACGGGCTACCTTTAAGGAATTATTTTGCTATAAACGTAACATGAACTTATGTATAGCAGCCATAGCAACTAACCATATCCAGAGAAGAGAGAGTGTGATTCGTACTAAACTTGGGATGAGTTTGTGATATATTAAAGATATATACTTGGAGCTAGCTCGCTTCATATAACATGGGATAAGTCATGTTCGTATATCAGGATGACTCGGATGACCGTGTATGATGCAATACCAGCTGACGTACACATTAGCATACATGCATAAAAAAAACAAAACCATGATGTGCACATTGCAATGCCACTGCCCGGGACCTATCTTAAAAAGATGTATGATTGATCGGAATTTGGCGATTGACATCTATCGCAACTCTGTATGTAAGAGATATGGGATTGGACTTGTGATTGATTCAGATCAATCACAACTCTTTAAACGACGGGGCACTGGTTTGTACTAATTTCTTGAATATCTGGATACTGAATATGTGTATTTTGCCACTCCTCAACTCATTTGGTATCCGATTAAATATGCACGTACAACATTGGGCATTGGAGAAGGGGACAATGTAATGTTGGGCTTGAAACAGGTGTGATAAAATTGCTGCTGGTGGTGAAGGTGGTTTTGCGAATAACAGCCCCCCCCCCCCCCCACACACACACAATTACATACATACAATCCCCAAGCTAACTTTGTCATGTGCTGCAGTTAATCGCTCCAACCCAACACTGCGCGCTGCTCGCCCCTGACGCACGCTGAGTAACGCTTCGATTGGTTAGGGAGACAACGACGAAAAAGACACGTTACCATGGTAACTCAACAGCTGAAGAAGTCGGCTGTGAACGGAGTGACAAAGTTTATCAAAATGACGAGTTGGACCTTTGGACATAAGGATTAACATGCAAAACTGAGTAGAGAAAATAGAGTAACACGATAAAAAAAGGAAAACTATATGTGTTTTGTTTGTTTCTTGATTGCATCTTGACTTTGACGAAAACCACTACCGGTATCCAACGTTGATTTTCTATCAATTAGGAAAGTGCTGTATTGGTAGTTTTAGTGTGGTTCTTTCAACAAAAGGAAACTCCATAAAATGATCATATGGTCAGATAAGGTCTATGCTTGTTGTTGTTCAACATCGTTGCGTGTGAAAAATGAACTTCCTCCTTCAGAAGTAAATAATCACATAACAAGCAGCTCGACATTCATGAAATTCGAAAATGCAATATGAATCTTACTGTGTAATAATATGTCGAGTACGTAAATGTACACGTACTCATGCTGGTCCATGGCCCGTGAGGGACCTCAAGGTGTAAGCAGTGAGGTTTAAAGGTACTGGGACGGGATACATACTTCGGGACCCGTTATCAATGGCGGAGCATTCTGCTATGACAATTCTGATATGAGTTCAAGGTACATTGCAGGTATCAGCCGAAAATGATAACATGGTTGAAATTAAACGATATCCCAACGCGATGATGAACGCACAATGGTTTTCACAGTAACGGTGCTTAAGTCTTTGCGCGCCATAAATGCAAGTTTGCACCGGTTGTACACAGGCGTCTTATGAAGCAGCATGTCACGTGACACAGAGTGAGTTAATCATTGCCACTTCTTCCCCTTATTTTGAACACCTCCCTTTTGTAACGCATGCGCTGTGGTGCGAATCATAGTGTACAGCGGTCTCCGATCTCTAGGCTATGTGTTTCGGACGACCCGCCCAAAAACGTCCTCAAAATCCAGCGATCGCTATTATTTCGCTCTAAGTCAGTTTCTAGTTCTATTGGGAGGGAAGTTCTGATATAAGAATCTTTGTCCATTTTCCGTGTTGTTTTACAACAGCTTTTGTGTTGATCTGCAGAAGATACACTCTGTCTTTAATTGTTGCTCTATTGCAGTCGTCCTAGCATGGGCACTCTATTTATAGCTCTGTGTATGGTTCCCTGACTTTACCGCATTGATCCAAATGCACTTTCCCCCTACGTCCGGGATGTCCATACACACATCACGAGGTTAACGAGACTACGGAGAACGCGTGAGCATAACACGACCATTGTTCGTGATTTCATGAAACTTAGTTTTCAGTCATAAATATTCATTCAAATTATGGTTTTGTTTTCGATGAAGAATGTCGTGGTGAAGACGGTTTGTGGAGCAGAAAGACCAACATTCGCTTGTTTATTGAATAGTTTACATCAGAAAAACCCAATAGTCCGTGAGCTAAGTATCGCCCGGAAGCCTACGGTAACGTTAAGAATACTCGGGGTGATATATATTCAAATTCTGACTGAATACAATACAATATTTTCTATAATACAAACTATTCACCTGCCGTTGCCAAGTAATAAGGCAGCCGTTGAGGTGACACCCAAAGGATTCATCTCTGATGATAGTTTTCCTACTATCGTATTCCTACAAAGTTCGCATACATTTCTAAAAAGTTAATTACAACGTAAGAACACCGACAATGATATTGGGCAGTGAATAGGCTAGTTCCAAGCAGGGACATTCCGTTCTCTGTATAGCTTTATATTAGTCAATCGCTTACGACGTAAGAGCGATCATAATGCATTGTTGCCATGGATACCACATCCAGTGAATATGGATGGATGATCTTCGTGCACCATAACGAACTGTGAACGCGGAACAGGATTAGGAGAATCCCATTATGATCTCCCTGTGTGGATTAAGAGAGTGCCCGCACCAATCCACAACCCTGACACAATTAGAAATTATGACAATGATTTCCACGCTACGTTTGCATTGGGACGTTTACGAGAAAATCATGAACCTACTAGTTGTATTATCAGGACCGTTATAATTTGAACTGAGTCCTGTCATTATCATTACGTAATTAGAATTATTACTATTATTATAATTGCTATATGTCATATGAACGTAGAGGCTTATAAACCACTATGACAAGAAATTTCATGGTATGAAAGCCATAATGTATCTTCCACTATCATGACTATACAACTGCTACTACTGCTATTATGAATACTACTACTATTACTACTACTACTACTACTACTACTACTACTACTACTACTACTACTACTACTACTACTAATGTACTACTACTATTATTATTACTACTACTACTCCTACTACTACTACTACTACTACTACTACTACTATTACTGCTACTACTACTACTACTACTACTACTACTACTACTATTATTATTACTACTACTACTCCTACTACTACTACTACTACTACTACTACTACTACTATTACTGCTACTACTACTACTACTACTACTACTACTACTACTACTACTACAACTACTACTAGTACTACTCTACTACTACTACTCTAACTACTACTACTACTACTACTACTACTACTACTACTACTACTACTACCACTACTACTACTACTTCTACTACTATTACTACTACTACTACTACTACTACTACTACTACTACTACTACTACTACTACTACTACTACTATTACTACGACACTACTACTCCTACTACATGTACTACTACTACTACTACTACTCCTACTCCTACTACTACTCCTCCTCCTCCTCCTCCTCCTACTACTACTACTACTACTACTACTACTACTACTACTACTACTACTACAACTCCTACTCCTCCTCCTCCTACTACTACTACTACTACTACTACTACTACTACTACTACTACTACTACTACTACTACTACTACTACTACCACTACTAGTACTACTTCCGTTTATACCCTTTTGGAAGAACTATTTTCTTTGATGCTGTCTATTTTCTGACGAATGAAAATGGTGATAAAATTAATTAAGATCTGATTGTGATATGACACCATCATCCGTTACCCCCTCCCTACTCCACGCCCCCCCCCCCCCCAACTTTCTCCCGCGTTTTTTCTCGCTCATGGGTATCACAAATTATGCAGTCGATTTCCTAGGACGTCTGTCCTAACTCAATTTACTCTCCTGAAAAGCGCAGCCATGCCCTTACGTTGTCCACGCACTCAACAGTACGCCCCCAACAACCATGCCATTACACACATAGCATCAGCACAATGCATGGTATAGCCTGGTTTTCAGGCTGTTGGTATTTTTAATTCAAACCCCATTTTAAACAGGTCTGGTTGTAATAGACTAATCACTCACTAGCTCTTCCCTAGCGTCCTCGAATAGACTTAATTAGCCTTGCCATATCAGACCCGATAGTTTTTTGTAATTATTTTGGATTAAATATGTAAAGAAGCCTGGAAATTAGACTACTGTTTGCGTAACAGGGTGTGCGCACACGACTAGTCAGGAGTATGTGTTTCCATTCCTGAATATGCTGCAGGTAAGACAGTTCTGGGCCATGTCGCATATAGGTTTTCAATTATTGTAACTTACCATCAATGGTAACTACCATGACAACAGGTGCAACAATGAGAGCTCATTGGTTGTTGCCATGGTAGTTACCATTGATGGTAAGTTACAATAATTGAAAACCTATACATCATTCCTCTGGGCCTTTTAACACAATCACGCTCTATGTGTGAACATTTATATCATTAATACACACAGAAATGATAGAAACCGATAAAAGCAACGCATCGTCCAGCGTATGAGGGGTTGCCAGGCAACGGTGTCACGTGCGCAATGTTTTAGTCGATTATATGAGTGTAAGCCTTTGCATGATATTCGAAGGTCCAGATGTGATCTTAGTGTGGTGATCGCGTTTTTCTTGGTAAAATGCAAAGCAATTTGTATTGTGCTGGCAAGATACGTTTGTTTATTTTCTGTGCTGTGGTATTGCAAGCAAAGTACGATGACATTTTGTAGGGATGCCGAGGCCTCGCTAATCTAATCTACATCTAAACCAAAACGATAACTTGAATAAACACAATGTAAATAACTTCAAACCAAAATGAATGCTCCACAATTACATAGAACTGAATTCAAACCGAAAACGTGACGCTTCAGTGATTTTAAAGAAACGTGATACTTTATACAGTTTACGATTTGCCGTATGATTCTTGTGCCAATTAAGTTATGCTGTGTTTTGTTATTATGGTTGTTCTATTGTTTTTTGTAAAGCGGGGTTCTTGGGAAGTACAGTGTCACAATCACTGACAAGGTTGCCCTGGGTAAATAAAGCTATAAATAAATACATTAAATCAATGAATTATTAACAACCAACGGGGAATGAAGAACCTAAAACCGTTTTGGGTTGTGAACTGTGAGGTTGTGTTTCTACGTTTCTTTGTACGAGTTAACTCCTGTGTGTGAACACGACACCGCTTGTCTCACTCTAACATTCGATGAATGCCCGTTTATTGATGGGCAGAGCTCGTTGACATTTTGTCGGGATGCCGAGGCCTCGCTAATCGATCCACATCTTGCGAAGTCGTTGTCGCGACCGAGAAAGAAAAAAAATGAAACAGAGAAATGGATCAACACTTAAAGGGGAAAAGAAAGTTAATATCATTGGATGACGGTTGCTGTGATTGAAAGTGTTTAAGTATGACATTTTAACAACATTTTAACAATGTTTGATTTGAGCATGGCAGTTATCATTGGTTGCTATGCAATTGTTTGAATTTAGGCCTCGCTTATGGCTACAATATACCTTAACCACAATGCAGGTTTCTTAAACAAATCTGCAACTATCATCAAAATAACGAATGACTATATGATAGAGTCACTGTCGCAATTCCGAGCTCCATGGCAACGGGGACCAGATCGTCTGCCCACGTGTATCTGCGCGCGCGAAAAGATGAGCAGGCCTTGAAATAGCAACCTTCACGTTAATTACTTTCACTGCTGACTTCAAGCCTTCATCGGTGTTTGGGCCTTCTCTGTTTAAAGGCAAAATCCGGGGCGCATCCGGTCATATCCTCACGATTATGTACCTAGCCTGTTCCACAATGCAATAGCATCTACCCAATCCTCCTTTATGATTTCGTCGTGGTTTTTTCTTATCAGACCTGCATTATTTAGTTTATCAGTGTCATTCTCATTATTCTCCTCCTCCTCCTCCTCCTCCTCCTCCTCCTGCTCCTCCTCCTCCTCATTTCCTTCATTTTATGCCTTGTCGCCAACTATCGATATCCTTTACATTCAATACTTGAATGATTTGATCGGACCTTGTTTGTTGTTACATCATGTAAAGTATTAAATTGAAGTTTATATATACTACTGGCCAAAATTAATTAGCCACCTCATGTAAAAGGGTTCTTCATGTGTATTCTTTAAAAATGCAATAAGAAAACTTTGTGTACAGACAAATAAATCATAATTTCTACCCCAAATGTATGAAACTACCCTTTTTCTCCATGAAGTAATAAACCCTTTTACAGGAGGTGGCTAATTAATTTTGGCCAGTAGTGTATACGTTTTGATGTAATACACTAAAGAATACTATAACAAACAAAAATCATCGCGATAACGCAGTCGCACGTCCTGTATGCTGAAACATTGAAGGATGATAGCATAATTTGTGTTGTTCTTATGACGACACTATAATCTTACAGTTCCACGAGTAAGTTGAAATAAAGATATGCGTGATAACGGCGTGACATTTGGCATAGTCCTAAATAAAAAAAAAAATCATGACAAACAAATGGAAGAGGCAACAAGCATGAGGAGTCCCCAGTTTTGCTCATCTGTGACTGTGTGTGCGTGTTTGTGTAAACTACCCCTTTGTTGTTTTCCAATTTGTTTTGCAATCTCCTGAGTGCATGGAAGAGGAAACTATTTTTGTTTCGAAGAGTGATACTTTTCAACCCGATTTAGGCAAGATAAATCCCTAGTGAAATCTATCCCAAACGATGGTAAGCGACATTACAGGATTTGTTCTAATGAGAGCTTCTGGAGTTCGCGTTTGTATACTTTTGGGACATATAAGGAGAAGAGAGTAGAGAGAAAGAGCAGACCAAGGGGGTGAGAGAGAGTGACAGAGAGGGGTGAGAGGGAGAGAGAGAGAGAGAGAGAGAGAGAGAGAGAGAGAGAGAGGGGCGTTTTATCAATAATGTGATTTTGATTAGAAAGTTAAATTTCATTTGTGAGAAAACACTGCAGCAAGCGTGACGGCATAATCATATACATAAATGAGTAATGTTGGTATCATTTTACAGACTAAGTCTGGGTATTCAGACTACGTGTTACTTTGCTCCCCGCAACTCAAATTGGTCCTGGCATCAATTAGGTCAATGAATAGTCCCCTCTCCACCTTTCATAACTCTGACCAAACTCCTGTTGTTGTTGTGTGTATGTGTGTATACCCCGCCTTCCCCTTTCACTCCGTGTCTCTCATACCCCCTTCCCACCCAATCCTTTCTTACAGCCCCTCTTCTCCCCTTTCTCCTCCTCCTCCACCTCCTCCTCCTCCTTCTCCTCTAACCCCTCCACTCGTTCATCTCTCCTCACAATTCTAATCTTCTCTATCATTGTCTACATTTTTCATCTCGTCTTCCCCTTCTACCAATCAATTTTGTTCTCTTTCACCATTACTGGCCCCACCCTCGATTTCTAACCCACGCCCCCATTCTTTTTAAACAACCATATCAACCGCCCTCGCCCCCCTCCCTTTCCCCTCTCCACCTCTCCCCGTCTCTTCCTCATTCCCCTCGCCTTCCCCCCCCCCCCCCCCCCCCTCTCCCATGCCTTCTGTTTCTGCTGGTCAGCCTGGTAAGGTTGTTAGCATGGTTAGTAGTGCGGTGGTATCGATAATGACTTCCGCGGAGCGATAGCAATTTCATCGCTATATTGAAAGATATCACATTTTGCTCAAGTACTGACTTTGAAATGTTGAGCAGATTAAACACTCTCAGTAGCGACAGATCATAATTCCATGTCAATTGCTACACAGTGTTTCGTCTATGGGGCTGAGAGAGGTAAATTACTATAGAATTTTACTTTATCACAGTATTAGGACAATGTCGATGGCGTATTATCGCCAAACGTGATTATGCTGTATGATCGCCCTGTATAGCTGTTCGACTTACAAGTTGACCTAAATCATAATAATCATTCAATTTCTACTTTTACTTGTACTATTACCACTATCATGACGAAGGATTGTTGTTGGTTGAATAAAACATGTAGTAGCAGTACCATGTGCAGTATTATTATTATAATTAAAACATTGTTATAATTATTTTCATTACTATTATCATTATCACTGTTGATAATAATATTACTATTATAAGTATTATTATTAGTTATAGAAGTAGTACTTGTCGAAGAAGAAGAAGAAGTAGTAGTAGTAGTAGTGGTAGTAATAGTAGTAGTCGTAGTAGTAGTAGTAGTAGTAGTAGTAGTAATATCGTTATTATCTTTATTAGTAGTAAATAATGAAGGACAGAAGATGAGTTACGAATTGGAATGTCATTTTGATATATTTATCCAATTATTTTCCGAGTATCCATAGAAAAATAAACACATTTTATCCATCCCACCACATATCTCTCCCCTACCCGCTTCCCTGCATAAACCTCCAGTTATATACACCATGCGCATGAAGCTATAGTGACTGCGTGGTCTGCCGACCCTACACTTGACGAGAGGCGCTGCGGGCGGTCTCCCGGCAGAAAACGACCCCAATCACGGTCGCCCCACGCATTCTGTTATACCCTACACTCTTATCATCTTACTTTTTAGGTCGCTCCTCTTCTCAAAACGAAAGGCCCATGCACTTTTCTTACCCAATCGTAGGTTGTTCGTGCACTTTCATACCAAACGTTTAAAGTCAGCTGCGGTTACACTGAGTGTTACAGAACTGTACCACTAACTTTCCAGGGGAAGACGAAAATACTCACTAAAAATAGGAACAACAAATTCCTTTCTCTTTGTTTAAGGTGCTCATGCACAGAAAAAAAAACACTTTTTTTTTAATAAGCAAGGGGAATTTAATCCCAACATTCTTCTTCATGTTAATTACCTTTTTCATTCCTTCTCGTCTTGTCTATTCTTCGTTTTATTCGTTACATTCTTATTCTTCTCCTTCTCCCTCTCCTCCTTATTCTTCTCTTTATTTTTCTTCTTTTGCTTCTTTTCCCTCTTCTTCTTCTCTTTCTGACTTTTCTTTTTCGTCTCCTCCTTCTCCTCCATCTTTCTCCTCCTCTTCTGCCTCCTCTTCGTCCTTTAATTAGTGTCCACCATGATTACCATGGGGACGAGGACGTGGACTCATCTTTATAATCTCCCTCTCACTCTCTCTTACCATGCATCCTGCCCAATCCTTTCCACCTCTTCCTCCCCTTCCCCTCCCTCTCTTCTTCCCTTAATCCAATGAATACCCATAGGTCCTTTGCGGGAAAAGCGATACTTCCGAAAGCAATATCCCCACGGAAACCGTGGCCTTTTTGACGGATCAAGTTTGTTTTCCTTCCGAACTACACGCAAGCCACTGCGACCGGTCGAGCGCAGCTCTTACCGGGGAACTCCGGTCCGAAAATAATTTGCTCCCAAGTGTAGTAGAGCAATAACGGAAGAAGAGCGAACAAACTTTGAGAAAATCGGACAACTAATACGACAGCTATGATGAAATAATACGAATATTGCCAATTTGCCTTCCCCAAGTTGGCAACTCGGTCATGACGATGTGCATCACATTTTAGTCATGTGTAATCATCGTAGAGGTAAATCCGTCCAAAAAGAGATTTGGGTTGAATCTGATGGCGACTAGCTTGGATCAAAAAAGTTCGGGAAACTGATATCAGTAGCCCTTGTTATAACACTTGTTTATTGTTATAATATACATTATGTACATTTACATTATTTTGATATTGTTCAACAGACCGACGTGACTTGAATTTAAATACGGTTCTTGCAAAAATGTACATTCTTTTACCAATAATCTTCATGTGATCATGACAATACAAACAATATCTCTTTTAACAACATCCGGCAAAGTGCGAGTCGATATCATGATTTTCAAAATTACGTTTCTTGCATTTCTGGTTTAGCGAGGGATTATATTGTGCATGACTAGTAATATGATGATTTGCACACACACACACACACATACACACACAAACACACACACACACACACACACACACACACACACACACACACACACACACACATACACACACATACTGCATCATTACTGTATAATAACCAGAGTAATTCTTCTCCCATGTTGAAAGTTCTAGCTTTAGATCAGAATATGTTAGGCCCCGCCAAGCGATTGTGACATCAGCGATGCCACAATGATAGTTCTGATCAATTTGTTGACGCATTCTTTGAGTAATATGAATTTTCAGCGATTTTGATTGTTGTGATTTCGACGGGTAAAACTTGTCAGTTCATTGCCAGTAATCGTAGCCAGACATGTCAAGTCTAGTTCCGTGCTTGAAAAGTTGATTTCAATTCAGGAATTCAGACATTTTAAGTAATAAGAGTACAGCGATATATGATAGAAGAACCTCAACATCCCAGGAAGTTGTCGATAAAAGTAACGTTTCTCAAATTTCACTTCCGGACTTAGTATAACAGGATCATATCGTATTAATCTATCAATACCCAACACCGACTCCATAATATGTGCAGTATTGATTATGGAGGTAATGAAATATTGTCAGTCAAAACCATACGCTCCCTTCTTTTCTCTTTCCAGCCATTTGTCGTTTGTGTGGTGTTCTCTACCAGCCCTAAGGCCTACGCAAACTTGTGAACTTCTTCTTCTACTTCCTCCTCCTCTTCTTCTTGTTCTCGTTCTTCTCCCGCTTCTTCTTCGTCTCCTTGGTCTTCTTCTTCGTCTTAACTTCCTTCTTCTCATCTTTTCTTTTTCTAAAATTTCTTTTATTTCTCCTTCTCCTCCTCTTTCTTATCCTACATTTTGTCCTTTTTTTTTGTTTTATTCTTTTCTCTACACTCCTTTTCCCCCAATTTCTTCTCTCCCCTTCCTCCCTCCCTTCCCCATCCACGACATATCTTCCTTCTTGCTCCTCTTCTCAGTATTTCCGGGAGCGACGTTGCCGTACGCGGGTTCTCGCACGACACAATCCCCGGTGGCGCGCGCTCAGTACATGTACTGTTTAGTTTCGCAGACAAACCGTTTTTGACTCGTTAAAGACCGGTCTCAAATACCGTTAAACCCCCTGGCTACGCTTGGGTTTAAAGGGCAGGTAGTGGCAAAGCCATCAAGGGCAAAAACACGCACTGCTTCATCCACCACGCGCAATACACTACCAGCCTACTACTGTCCCAATGCATGCTGGGTCGTTTGTGTTTGTTCTGACGCGTAGAGGCATTCGTGTAGCTAAGTGAATCAACGGACGTGATTCGAGTTTATGACAAACGCAGATTTGGGCGTATGGGACTGACGAGAATACCTTCAGGCGCCTCCAATGTTTCAAGTGCACAGTGCATGCGTATAACACCCCCCCCCCCCCCCCCCCGCACACACACACACGTGCATACATACATGCACAAATAAAAGACCTCCTGGCAAGAAAACACACCGTAGCTCAATGTAACACATAAAAACGCACATACGCACCCACCCGCGCACATGCGTGTGTTTCTTCTTAATAGCATGGGTTTGGTGGCAGCATATTGCTTTGTAAATGTCGCATTCTCCTGGCACATGTCTGGTAATTTGTTTTCCTCGCCCACTGACATTCACAACACGCCGATCGATCTAGCACGCCATCACTGACGAAGGCGACCCTAGCGCTATAAACGCCTCCAATCCCAGGAAACACCCTGCTCCACAGTGTATGCGTTCAATGCAAGCCATACCCGCTGGGCGACGCATCGCGCACTTACAGGGTCAATGCGATAAATACTCTGGTCACAAACGGAGCGTTACAGACAGAAAGACAGACTGGATACCGCTGTCCGCACCACAGTGCATGCGTTCAAGGCAAGCCATACCCGCTGCGCGACGCATCGCGTACTTACAGAGTCAATGCGATTATGAATGTATACTATGGTCAAACACAAACACGGAGGGTTAGAGACAGACCGGAGACCGCTGTCCGCACCGCAGTGCATGCGTTCAAGGCAAGCCATACCCGCTGAGCGACGCATCGCGTACTTACAGAGTCAACGCGATTATGAATGTATACTATGGTCAAACACGGAGGGTTAAAGACAGACCGGAGACCGCTGTCCGCACCGCAGTGCATGCGTTCAAGGCAAGCCATACCCGCTGAGCGACGCATCGCGCACAATACAGGGTCAATGCGTTTATGAATGTATACTATGGTCCTTTCGTTTCAAACGATTTATCTTGAATAGGTTCGTGAAGCTATGACTGAGATTTCATTCATGTTATCGCTATGGTATACTGCTACCTAATGTCATTTCGTGACTTTCGTGAAAGTGTCACCTGTCTTTAAAAGTTACTATTTCGACTCCCTCACAATCACAGGCAAAGTCATCAGATGAAAGAAATTAAAGAGAATATCTTTCTTGAAACAGTTGTTGATATTCACTGCTATAGAATGGTGGTGAAATAGGAGAGAATCTAGGACCGTAACTTAACCGGAAATGACGCCTTTGTAAAGATTATAGACAATGGGCATTTTATATGAACAAGCTGTATAGTGAACACCGGTATTCAATTTAAGAAAACATGACACTTCAATATCGTCTACAGAATCTTTCCCCTTTCCCCTCGACGTTTTCCCACGGTACAAATGAAAGTACAATCAATTGCCATTTATCTGCTCGAGCGATATCATATTCAATATGTTTCCCGGTGAATATTATAGTATATTCACCCCTTTCCTATATCTCGCTTCTTTATCCCATTTCGTTTGGCCTTAAATGGTTATAAGTTGTTTTCGACGGAGATAGCTACATACCCTTGTATGCATGGAGGGGTGTGTAACAAGCAGAATCTTATTTTTCAATTTTCTGGGCAGTGAGAGCTCATGGGGGGAGCGCAGTGGAAGTCTTTAACTCTCGGGTAAATTTGATTTATCACACCAGAAACGTTGAATTTGGTGTGACCCCTTGGGTCCTACTATGCCCATGCCATGCCTTTGCACTCATGGCAGTGGGGAACGGACTCGCGACAGGGTGTCGCTTTTTTTTGTTCGAAGGAGGGTAATCCTCTCTCTCTCTCTCTCTCTCTCTCTCTCTCTCTCCTTCTCTCTCTCTCCAACCTACAGAAATGGCGTATCACATTTCAAAGTAATGCATGTCAATAAACGAGAAGAGGCACAAGCCTGCAAATACATTATTATATAGGCCTACACATTTACACGCCCATGCACACACATATACACACACACGCACACACATGTCTGTTTTTGTGACTTGCGATTTGGCATTCATTCACTTAAAGTTGATTTCCGTATCGATTCACATTACTGTACATCGGGTATTCAGATGGAACATACCGAGTGAATTATCGCTTTTCTTTAGCCTAGACCCCTATATTTGTCTCAGATATCCGCTCGTCTGATAACATACGACGTGTCACATAATCGCTTTTCGTTCTGATAAAATCCATAGCAAATACCATATCCGAAAAGGCGAAAATATAATCCAAGCGAACAAAGTCAATTTGCACTCTTTTAGCATTATTTATTTGCGGACACCTTTGAGACCAGAGGATGTATATAGTCACCACTGTGGGATCGCTGCAGCGGTGTCTCCAACGCATGAAAAGAAGGGATTCCTAGCTTGTGGGCACCACCGCTGCAGTGTGTACAAAGCAATGCAACAATGCATAACATTTTGCGATATGCGTGCAAGCCCGCGGTGCGTGTATTAGCGCATGGATGCAGTGGTGTGCCCAACACAGAATTCTGACATTGTAGACACGGCAGTGGTATCGCTGTACACATCCTTGATGAAAAAAGCCTTTTAACCCATGTACAAACATACACATACATAGCCGAAACATTAAGCAGCATACAAACCCCCAACCATATAAATAAAATAATTTTTCTTAGAGGTTTTATTTCTTATTATTTGCCCTAGTGTTCGAGCAGTGGTTAACTGATGATGCTCAGTGGAATTGAACGTACAAACTTGTAGAACTTTTGCTTTTTGTACAGAACTGAGAAGCGCTAAATCAAACCATTGTCTTCCCTTCTCCCAATCGACGATAATGCTGTCGTGTACCCATTTAGAACCCTATCTGCAATGACATTAGCTCTCTGAAAATGAGTTCTCCAACTTTTCTCCGCGCCATAATGAATCTTGATTGGGTGTGATCAGGACAAACAAGCATCTCGCGGCGTTGTGGTCTGCCGCCTAACGAAGAGCAAGGCCCCACACGGAGATAGACCGGGGCGCTCCGCCGGCAAGCACGGAGCAAGTCCCTGTACGAAGCGTAGCGATGTTGCCGCCGTGCACGCGTCCGAGATGCCTACAGTGGGCCTATTTGTACATCTATCCTGTCTCTAGGTACTCGTTCGTCTCCCGCGGTTTTTCATATGACACTGCATTCCGGGAGAGTTGATGTCATGTCATGGCTAGTGTACTTTCTGACGCAGCGGCTAGACGTACACATACATATCATGGCTATGCGTCTATATATGATTTGATGTACACTGTACCAAACATTTAGGTACTACTAGGTATGAAACATACACACTTTTGAAAAAAAAAATGACACCAAGACGAAACAACTCAAATCAAGCCGAAATTTACCCAACAGGTAAACAAGAATGTCATTTTATTTTGAAATATTTAATTTACTTCGTATTTTTGTCATGATCTTTTGATTTTTTGATGAGATTGTCACTTTATGACAAATTTCGACATTGAAATGTGTGTGCATCAGATGGTTTATTCAAAACACGAAAATGACCATTGTGCGTCAAAAATGTCAATCCATCAGGTCTTTTCTGCTAAAGGCATCATGCATCACCTGTGATGCTTTTGAACGTGAGGAGAGTAAATCAGAGAAATAGATAGATAGAGAGAGAGAGAGAGAGAGAGGGAGGGAGTAGGGAGAGAGAGAGAGAGAGAGAGAGAGAGAGAGAGAGAGTAGAAAGAGAGCGACCATAGTGATAGTAACTACAAACTGGTTTCTTAATCTTACCATGTTCGTCTTATCCTCAGTGTTGAATTAAACAGTCATATCACATGCGGTTTGAAACGACAAACGGTTGTATAGCCTGTACTATTTGTTCCACTTCAACAGTTATTGGATAATAATATGAATGCAAAGCGTGGCATATTTCCTGGCACAGAATGAATTAAAACCCAATTTCCTACCGCGAATTAATTCTTCCGAGAGACAGAGTAAAAAGGACAAATTGCTGGAAATTAGGTCAAAGTTGCGTAGTTGAAAATCGGCCGACTGGCGTGCGTCCAGTGCAATGCGCTGATGTGAAACCAGAGGTTAGAAAAGGAAGAGAGACGGAGAAAGAGAGAGAGACAGAGAGAGAGAGAGAGAGAGAGAAGATGGATTTGGCGGGGGGGGGGGGGGTGATATGTTGATAAAGATATCGAGATCTATAGAAAAAATTGAGAGGAATAGACCGGTTTACTAACATATTCACATTTTAAGCATGCCAGTTTAACAAAAGTTGCCCCTGACAACCGGAAAGCTTGCCCGAGGCTTGCCCTACAAAGCAACAACTAATGTATGCAAAGTGGATACCAAGTACTGAAATACCATTGTTAGGTACAGGTTAATGGAATAACTCGTTACTAGGCCCCAAGGGAAGAAACATCGATAAAATTAATTTGTCTACATTAGTAATCCAGTCTATTGACAGAAATATATATGAGAAAGAGAGAGAGAGAGAGGGTGAGAGAGAGAGAGAGTGAGAGAGAGAGAGAGAGAGAGAGAGAGAGAGAGAAGGGGGGCAGGGATGGTGGGTGTGTGTTAGGGGGGGGGGGTGGCAATGAGGGGGAACGGTCATGACAGTGGTTAGGAGGGGCGTCGTAGAACGTGTCCAAATCAAGGACTCGCCCTTCCTGTCAAAGGATGACATGTAATCGATCAGTATGATCAGTGTCCGCGGTATTCGCCCTAATTCCCGCCCTAATCTATGGCCTGATACTCGCGCCCCGCATCAACCATGGCAGGTATGTTGGCACCTGGTATACGAGTTAATTACGGGTGATTATCATTAACCCTTTGTGTGCTAGATAATGAATGATGCTCGATGGAGTTTGTGTGAAATAGTCCTCACGAATCACGTTAAGAGAGACTCTAGGAATAATGGGGAAAAAGAACGAATCCAAACCAAAATCTAATTGAAATAGGTAAAAGAAGCAAAGACACCCATTATCTTTGTTTTTTTTTCTGGTTTTTATTTTAAGAGATTCTTAATCTTAATTCTTAATTCATCAAACATATATCATGTCCTTTATACAATGATAAAACTCGAACGATGCCAATCATCATGTCGACAACATGGTTAGCATTGTCCCGGTGTTATATCTACATAACGCCAACGTATGATATCTTGTAGAAGCCTTTTGAGATAGATACAAAACTATCCCAGTGCAACATGTTTGTATTGCACTGTATGGTATACAATCACTGTAAGTCTTCATTTTCATGACAGTGTTATAGGTAATGCGTCTATTAGCATACGTTAGAGCCCTCGAAACGTTCTGAAAAGGCAGTTTCTAATTTAACGATATATTGCAACAATCATCGGTTGAGATCTGAAAAGGAAACAGGCTGCATCATATTTGATTGCCAATTTGTCAATTCATGGTACAAGAGGCAATGAAATGGTTCGTTTTGGAAGATAAGCGGTGATAGTTGTATTTCTCTTAGAGCCCTTTAACTCTCTTTGTGACATTGGTGTATTCTTGCACAAATAAGGAACAAAAACCCAACTGAGCAGCATATTACCTGACAAGTAAAGGATTGCCAAATTATTAACCTATTAACCTGGTAACCTGAAGTCTTTTTTCCTTCTTTTTTGGGAGATATAAATGTCATTAAATGTCATCAAATGTTTAACCTGTAAAGGAAGATATACATAATTTCCGTGAACATTTGCATGAACATTAAACCCCCGTGTCATAAATTCCATCTTTTTTCCCTCCTTTTTGACATGTTCCTGAAATTGATTAAACTATCTTGTAAAACTTGTATACCTGGCGTGAAACATTTTGTGCACACATTGGGACATTGCCTCCTCTTCTTCTGTGTACAATGTATTTTATTTTTAAAAATTATGCCACTTCGTATGTCTAAATTCAAGCAACGTCCCACTATCTATATATATATTGCAATCTCCCACTTTCTTCCCGCCTCATCTCTCTCTCTCTCTCCTTCCGAAAAAGCTTGAAACTAGATCGTGATTAGTATTTCCTTCGATCAATTTGTCTTGCCGTCCAATGATTTCCCTCGATCTAACGCGGAGTCACCCGAAGTGTGACGCACCTTCAGAAGTGCGCCTCATCAGCAATTCTTGGTCTCTGATTGGTCAATGCACTCCGCGCACCCTTAGAAGTGCACCTCATCGTTGATCCCTTGCCTCTGATTGGTCAGTTAGCTCTGCGCACCTGGCACAGGTCCCGGGCACGGAACAGGTGTTTCACGAATCTTTCTCTTTTTTTAAGTAGAGCAAAATATAACAATACACTGTGTGTGTGTCTGTGTGTGTGTCTGTGTCTGTGTGCAGTTTACTTATAGCGTGTGCTTATGAGTACTTGTGTGTATGTGTGTGCGTGTATTTTGTGCTATGGGTTAAACCATAAATTATATATAGCAAAATACATATATGAAATGAAATAAGGCAGAGATGGTAAATTCATTAATATTTCAGAAAGAGAGAGATAGAGGTGAGGAAGAAGAGGGGGGGGGGGGGGGGGGTGAGTATAGAGAAAAGAAGAAGGGGTAGTAAAAAGAAACCCGGAAGAAAACAGATGAACAGCCGAAGACAAACGAGAATCACTGAGTCGTATGATACTTATAGGAAGATTCTTCGAAGTCGGGGAAAGAAATGTGGAAGGAGTCGCAGTAAGTAATATATGAATACGTATACAACTCTGATAGCTTAAGGAAATGTTAAAGATCCTGATACCAAAATAACGACATAACCATTAATTTCTCACAAATTCCTACCTTGCTATATTTTAAGGATAATCATGACTCCCTCGCACTCCAACGGGCACCGTAATATTTACCACAACTTTCTTTTACATGTCACGGTCTCTTGGTAGAGATAGAAAGTTTGCAGTAACTCCACTAAAACAAGAATATGCCTCTTACCGGCACCTCTACTCCACCGATCACAGCTATGCGTAAATGGTGTAATTACAACAACAATTGCAAGATACTAAGCTAACACCATTAACGAAATCGGCAAATGTCCCTGATTACTTCGAGTGGTCATGTGGTGGTCGGAGAAAGAAGTTTCGTAAATAGCAACCAAAATCCACAACGGGTTAACTGCAATATCATGTACCGTTTCCATCTTCCCCCTCCCCTCCCCCCCCCCCCCCTACTACCCAAATGATAATCCGACCCTAATTTCTTTTGTCGTAAAAAACAACACGCGTGCGAAGTCTTCTCAACCTCAATATTTCTGTTTACAAGCGGCGTACCTGGGAACCAAAGCGCGCCGTGGTGTCTACACAACTCAAAGGGAAACTCAAGCCATTCAAAACTCCTTTTGTGGGTACATCGCCAATCCTCTCCTCCCCCCTTTCATTTCCCCCCTCCTGTTCTCTCTTATACATGATGTATAAATGTGTGTTTGTGTGTATGTATGTTTGTGTGTGTACGTATGTATGTTTGTGTGTGTATGCGTGTGTGTCTGTGTGTGTGTGTATGTTTGTGTGTATGCATAGTGGCCCCCTCCAAGGTTCCAAGATTTTGCAAAGTCATGTTCAACGTGTTCGTGTGACGCAGACATTGGTTTTGCCAGCGCCAAGGCAGAGGGCTTGGACGGGGTGGCTTCACAATGAACTTCTCTTCGCACCGCCGCCGTTTTCACGATGTCAAATAAAGCCAATGATTATGTTAACGTTTGGTCTGTTTCTGTCAGACGGGGCGTGGTCTTCGTTAAGTGGAAACGCCCCCGATGTTGCGACGGCCTGGCAAAGGACAGTGTGTCGATATCTTCATAAGATTTGCATGTATCGGCGGATTTAGTCGCTCTGCTTTGTTATCTGTTTCTCGGCCATCCTCACTTCTCGTGGTCCTTTAATTTCCTCTCGAAGGTTTATTCTTCGTAGGTTTATCTTCCAATGCATCCCCCATCTGTACGTGAATATTACGATATGATTGGCGATACTTAGGGTACATCGAATACTAGTAGTCTGAATTTGTTGCATTTATTCGTGGGAAGATATGGCTTCTTCAATCTAACGAATGAAATATACAATAAGTTGGCTGCAGTTTCGTCCGCCAATATTTTGACCCCCCCCCCCCTCTCTCTCTCTCTCTCTCTCTCTCTCTGACACACACACACACACACTCTATCTCTCCTGTAAGCTCCAAAATTATTTGATGTTAAGGAAATTCTTTCGCACCAAAATACAAATAACCTTCTTCCGTCTGAAACAAAATCAACCTTTACAATGCTGTTTTTGTCTTCGCTAATACTCATTAGCTCGAAGTCGTTTACTCATAGAAAAATGCTCGGCAGCGGAATGATCGAACTTCGTCCTTCGCTCGTCCTCAAATCGGTTAAGTAGTTAAAAATCGATCTGACGTTTCAAAACATTCATCAGCTGTCTCACAGGCAACAGGTGCCTTTTAATACCTTGTTGGTCGAGGTCCAAATTTTAGCACGACAGAGCAAGAGATGATTTGAGGAGATTGAAATTATGTTGGGAAAAATGAGCACAATTAACTTACCGTGCACAATATAGCGAAAGTGGTGTATTTATCGTGTGATGTCAGTATATCCCTTTCAAGAAAATCAATATCGGTGACGGATATGCGATCCCAATTGTGTTAATGTAATTGTTGCTGACAACCTTTCGCCTGAGTTGTGATGTTCATAAAGTGCTGCTTTAACCCTTGATACGCTATGGGGGAACTACGACACCTGTGATACATACAAATCACATAGAGCAGTACTGTGTCAGGCATGGGATGGGTTAAGCATCGTATTGAGATATGACCAGGAACGCTTGTTAACTAGTTAGTAGCCAGTGTAACGTGCGTTCACTCGATAATACGCGCGCTACGTTTCTGGTGGAGCATAACACACAGAAACCGGATGAAAGAATTCAAAACCATTTTTCTTCTTACAACTGCAGTGGTATATAATGTGACTGCAGACTTCGCACCTCCGATTGTATTTACACATTAAAAAGCTGGAAGTCATGAAAGACGATCTAAGGAGCACGAAAGCATGATCTTGTGATAAATTATTAATGAAAAGGTAACATTTACAATGAAGAGGAAGATGTAGGGTCAAGAATGAACTGCAACTAAATTGCATGGATTTATATTGAATTTGATTACACTTTTAATGAACAAAGAGATAATGGCTGATACAATTTCAAGGAAAGTATATAAAAATGTACAATTATTTAACTTAGAAAATACACAGTCACTTAATTTATGGAAGATGGTGTACTGTCGCACTTGTCAGGGTACGACACTTTTGACAAGAAAGAGAAAGGGGTGGAAGAGAACGGTGGGGGAGCATATTCCATTCTTTATATATTTCTTATGTCTTGTCCGAGTTTGCTGAAATATTCGCCGATCTGCCTGTCTGATTTGTTTTCTTTGCATTCGACTGCTCTTGTTGAAGTATCCCTTCGAAATGTAAGATAATTTACGCAGCTTTACGAGTCCATTGTGGAGGCGAATTGAAGCATTTAGCAAATAACCTTTCTCTCCACTGCGCCTTCCCATTAAGATTTAATTGATGTGACTTCGTAGGCAGCCTGCCCACTTCCGGGGTTTGTTTGCGATGCAACATCTTCATGTGTCTCTCTGTTTAGACCCCCACCTTCCACCTCCCCAGCCCCAGCCCCCCCCCCCTCCCACCCCACCCCACCCCCTTATACCCCTCCCCACCGCAACACACCTCACCACCCATGAATTCATGCAAATCATTTTTATGCGCTCAAGCAACGCGCATAATGTCTATGAAGAGCCTTCTTATATCACACTTTTTTGATGTGTCAAGGGGTTACTGTTGCCATAGTGCTCAAAGCGCTTAAATCGTTTTCGACATTTTGAACAATGTGGATCAGACACAAGAATGGTTAATTGATCTGGCTTAGTGAGCAACCCGTTAGTCAAAATGATTAAACGAAGAAAGGATTTCACTCATCGTATCGTCTTATGACAAAGACAAGTGTGGCGAAAGTTGGGACTTCGTCGCTTTTGAGACGTCTTGAGAAGTAATGGCCGTTAGGGTCACCGTACTACATTGCGTAACGACCTGGCGCTTCGCGTTAATCCACTTAATTCAAAGTGTCCCTACGAAGCGCCACTAATTGCCTCTCCACACCATTCTCCGCTGTACCGCGATGACGGGCTCATTATTGTTTTAGGTGGCCCTTCACACATTCTCAGTTCCGTTTCCCTTTTCCTCTCACCCCTTCCTTGAATCCTTTGTGCCGTCGTTGAGCCGCGGAATAAGCGCTCATCCTTTTCCCTGCCTATGTCCCTTTTGCAACAGCTGAGTTTCCGGTGTTCTTGTGCCCGGCTGTCCGCTGAATCGGCCGCGGTGACAGGGCGATCGCTACAGATGCATCGCCCCCTCTCCTCGGGGCTGCAGCCCGAAGGACACCCGACATGAACACGTAGTATCTATTTCACCCCTTATTCTGCTCACAGCAATAATATGCCCACTATCCGTGTAAGTGATACTGCAATATTTGCTACATTATCGCCTGAACGCAGTCGCGCTATTCATCTACTCTGTCGTAAACAGCTACCTCCCTCTCTCCCTCTTTGTATCTCTTCCTTTCTCTCATCATATAATATATTTCCCTCCCTCTCCCTCTCTTTGTATATTCTTGATAAAGGTCTATGACAGAAATATTGCAATTCTTTTCTGGCGTCTGTATTGATTCGTTTGTTATCTGTGCATCGCTCTCTCTCTCTCTCTCTCTCTCTCTCTCTCTCTCTCTCTCTCTCTCTCTCTTTCTTTCTCTCTCTCTCTCATTATAATCTATAATTTTATATCATTGTTACAATTGACCTTTATTATGTTTGTTATAGGATGTGTTTAAATGAACATTTTCGTTTAGTAAGTGTCTTTGTAAACATTCGCGATGTTCATTGTCATCCTTATACAATAATCATCGTTTTCATGCAGATGATAAAGTTGTGCTGGTTTATAACTAGTGTTAGTACAGTGACGCAAGCCTGCACAGACCACTGTTTATAAAGATCACCTGTCTAAAAAAAAACACTTATCCACTAAACCCTCGCTCAGTCTGTTTCATCTTTCTGAATAATCACATATCGGTATTTTCAGTGAATATGAATGATTTCATGGTGTTTTTTTAACTGATATAAAAACAGACAAACAAACTGGATTACAAACAAATATAAACATGCTTAAATTTTGTAAGGAAAATCTTATGTCCCCACCGTCAGTTCTCGAACGTTGCAAGCTTCTGAGGAGTCGTAAAAACGGTAATTATTTACAAGGAATCATTAACATGATTAATTTTCCTGTAGGTTTTTACATATTCCCAGACATACTCCCAACTGAAATATTCAAATGATATAAATATTATCGATCTCCTCCCCTGGGTTTCTTATTTTATGAATACAATTATGTTCAGTGAAATTGTTCAGATGTTCTAACAAGGGTGGAAGGAATGTTGGCATAAACAACTAGATTTTTAGTGTTCTCGTGTGGATATTTCACATTGATGCTCAACCCGTGCTACGTGATAAGACAATTACATGTTTTAAAGGAAGAGTAGGTATATCCCTTTTTTTGTATAATAGACCTGAATAATCAACTTACGAAAAAAACACTTTGTGTTCAGGCACAGCTGTATCAAGAAGAAAGTACGATTTCAGGACTTCCCTTAGAAAACAAAGTGAACTTGAAAGTGACTTTGAATTGGCTTTTCATATAAACGGAATGACAGATTGCGTTGATAAGTCCGACAATAACTTTGCTGAGCCCGAGAGCCAACCTGCATAATGATATTTTTCCAGGTTCTGTTTTGATGTTTGGCTTTATCAAATTAAATTTATTATTCAAATTATTCAAACTAGCCGTATATGTTGCACTTGAAGGTCATGCAATGTTTAATATGCGAAGGGGAAACACTGATGTGTATTTTAAAGGTTACATAACAAGAAAGGTCGCTATTTTGATGGAAGATAATGGCAAAAACAATACGGAAGAAGGAGTGGAACTGAACGAGACTTGTGTTACATCTATCTTTCTTCATAATCATGCTGACATTCTAAGGTAAAAGCCACATTTGCTGTGAGCTGATCAGAAGTGACACAGAATTTGCAGGTATTTTGGGAGACCCCTGGAAAAATAAGTGTCATGTCTAAGTACGTAAACCTGCGTTAATGCTTGTGAACATTTGCTTGCGGTTTGAGGCCAGCACTGGTGTTGTGCTGGCAATTTGTTCTTTGTTCTGGAAAATTACAGTATATGTAACTGTCGTTATTCAGTGAAATAATATAATTGAAAGGAGAGGGAATGGCTGGTGGTGGTGGGGGGGGGGGGGGGGGGGAGGCGTTATTGGGAAGTGGATGGGGGAGGGGGGCAAAAGGAGGCTCGCGAAGTAAGTTGCATTCGCAGGTTGATATCACTGGTGCAGAAATAGATCATAATCATAACAGAAACAACGAGATCAATATGTAAAATAACATAAAAAAAAGGCGAGAACATTTTCATTTTCTTCTCTATTTTTATTGTCTTTCCCTGTATCGTTTTGTCTCGGTCTCTGCCTCTTCCAGCCCACTCTCTCTAAACTCTCTCTCTCTCTCTCTCTCTCTCTCTCTCTCTCTCTCTCTCTCTCTCTCTCTCTCTCTCTCTTTTCTCTCTCTCTCTCTCACTCTCTCTCACTCACTCCAACCCATAATCAACTGTCTCTGCCACGGCTGCCGCGACATTGTTTTGTACTCCAAAACAACGAGTGTGGCGTTGGTTGAGCTGATGGTGACTAAATTTAGTTGAAGTGTTGAATATCAAGCGAATAGCGATTATAGATATCAAGAGCGTCTATTGAAATCTGAATCAATATTCTGAAGCAAAAAAAAACAATCACAATGCAAGGCTAGAAGAACTTAATGTCTGGAAACTGACTGTTTCCTTAACCGTCAACAATAAGGTGAAAGTCTCGTGCCTCGGCAGTGATCCGCACATCACGGCACATGGACGATGTTCGTGGGTCTTGTCTAAGGTCACATTCATTGCTTGCAACTTTGCAGAAAAAGTGTTAGATTTGTGATTTCGGACTTAATGCTGACAACAAATCAAAGACCGGAAACTATTATGACGCCCCACCCCTCCACCCTATTTATTCCTCCATGAAGGCTGCCGTACAGTTACCGAATAATTCTTCATCTATGTTTTGATATCCTTGGTTCTTCCCCACCTCCTCCCCAACCCCATCTCTCTCTTTCTCGCCACGTTTGTTGTCAGTTACACACACGCACTATGAAAGCGTGTTATTGTGTTTCTGCGGCCCGCTCGATCTAGCGGGGTAACCTCTACGATTTCCCCGGGCGCGCCGGCGACGCCACTGTCTCCAACCCCGATATAAATGCATAAATCACGCGCGGCGAGCGGGGACGTTTGGAGTCCTACCCGCAATGCATTGGCGCCTAAATCTCACATTAAAATTTGCAAGCTGTCGTCTGCTTATTTCGCAGATTTAACTTCCCGCCTCAATGCGCTATTGTTTTCTAGCCTTCGCTTGAGCCTTGAGACTCGTGCATCATTGATTAACATGAAGTCGCTTTGCCGCTATACCATGTATAGGTTAATCACCGTGTTTGTCCCCGAGCTATGGGGACAGTCCTATTCCAATTGCATCCGACAATCTTTAATGCAATCGAGAAGCAATCAGGCCGAGAAACTGTGCGTTTCCTTCAGGACGCGTATTACATGAGTAATTATGACCAGGGTGATCATGGTAATGGTGGTGATGGTGGTGGTGATGACGATGGGGTAACAACGCCTGGCCCTCTGGATATGTGTGGTTCACGGGGGGGGGGGGGTGGGGGGGTGGCGTGGCTGCTGATGATGGTGATAATGACGTCGATGATCATAATAATAATGATGATGATGATGATGAGGAGGAGGAGGAGGAGGAGGAGGAGGAGGAGGAGGAGGAGGAGGAGGAGGAGGAGGAAGCGGCGGCGGAGGAAGAGGAGGAGGAGGAGGAGGAGTAGGAGGAGGAGGAGGAGGAGGAGGAGGAGGAGGAGGAGGAGGAGGAGGAGGAGAAAGAGGAGGGTGAGGAGGAGCAGGAGGAGGAAGAAGAGGAGGAGAAGGAGAAGAATGGTGATCATGTTGACGACGTCATTGATGAAACTGATCTTGACGCTTACGATGTGTAAAGAAATAGTAGCTATCGATGACGGTTATTGTGGTGATAATGGTTAAGATGGAAATATGATGATGATGATGATGATGATGATGATGATGATGATGGCGAAAAGAGATTAAGAGATTAGAGATAATAATTTAAATAAGGCATGGCGATAAACAAGTTTTTAAAAGAACAGTCATCTATAGCTGCAGATGAAAACAGAAGCGCATACCTACCTTACACAATGCGTTAAATTATCAATATCCGACATTTAAATAAACACAGATTTAACAAATGGACATACGTGTAAATCAGTCATCCTTTTATTTGGCAGCGTAAATGGCATTGCTTTCAAACGCTCCGTTTCGATCCAAATACTTCATCAATTTTGTATCGTAATGAGAATAATAATAAATGGAGAGAATGAAATCACATCATGGGGTGCCAAAATGGGACAAAGCACTGCGAAAAAGCGCAGAAATTGAAACAAATTGAATTTGTTTCGTTAGGTGAGTTTACCCGTGGGAGGCTAATTGTGTGTTTCCCGCCAATATGAGGTTCATTCCATGAGAGAGCTGCGATCACTTTTTGTACCACTATCTGCTGCAAACTGATTGCTCGACGTTTCAACAAAATGCACAGCACATCAGAATACCTCAGTATACTCATGAAAAATATTCAAATTCAGATCGTGATCGTTAGGTGGAGATGTGCATGTATACTGTATTTACACTTTTCTCCCGAACTGCGTAGTAATGAGTTATGGCGTTCACCTTTGTTTAGTGATTCAGTTTTAATTGATGTAAATCTATCATAAACGTAACCATGGTAACATGCAGATATTAGTACAAACTGATGTTCGTCATTATAACATAGATATTGCCAGGTTACAAACTTCATGGGCATCACTGCTACTACCCGGTTTCTTTTATTTATTTATCTTATTATTGATTATTATTGTTTATATTTTGTTATATATGTTGTGTTCATCGGATAATATAAGGGGGAAATACAAGACAAAGTAGATAGAAGTAGGAAAAAGACAAAGCAGGACGTGAAACAAAAGAAGTGTGAGATTAAGAAGAACAGCAACAACATGAACAATATTTGAAATGAAGTGAAATATACAGATAGAGAGAGGGGAACAAGCGAGATATAGAGAGACGGAGAAAGACAGGGAGGGAGAGAGGGGAGGGGGCGGGTGGGGCTTGGATGTGGGTGGGTGGGTGAGTAAGTAAGTAAGTAAGTAAGTAAGTGTATTTACAGAAATGCAAATGCATGACTAGTAGCAGTGGGATTATTATTTCGAAGGTTGTGCACAATTCATGGAAGAACACATGGCGGGCAAGACTATAACTGCGACAATCCATTTCTCAGCTTCATTAAGAAGTTCCTGAAGTTAGCCATATACTTTCTCTTTTAAGGCTGACGAGGGAGGAATAAAGATGGATTATTTATCAACACTAATAGCTCACTCTTTGCTTGCGAGATTACAACCTCGTGATTCAGCCCGGGGGTATCTTCAACTTGACAGATTATGTCGCATTCCATCGCGACTGGGCTTGAAAGCGAAAGGCGCTTTTTTAAGTATTCTTATTCTCTTTTGCGAAGCTATAGGGTGCACGAATCGGCGGCTGTGGGATTAAGGGATAACGATCCATTCAGATTGGAGGGAGACTCATCGCTTAAACATAGCAGCACACTTTCGAGAGGGGATTTCTAAGGTGGAGCCTTGTTAATTAGTCGGAAAACTTAATTAGCACGTGGAAATTAGGTTAGGAATTGTGTGTATCATTAGCAAAGGGGAAAAGGGAGGAGGATAGTGTGTATCTGTGTGTGTGTGTGTGTGAGAGAGAGAGAGAGAGAGAGAGAGAGAGAGAGAGAGAGAGAGAGAGAGAGAGAGAGAGATGTCAGGTAAGAGATAGGGATATGGGTGATGATAAATCAGTGAGATATCCTCTCGGAACGTCATGTTACTCCCTAATTGTCGCTCTCGCATATTACACACCCCCGTCGTCATCATTCCTAATTTGCCTGGGCTGCGACACTGTCTATACTTTGCCGCTCGGTGGTTTTCTTAATGAGATCTTGTCTATCGGAAATTGATATGCACACAGCAATATCCCGAAGACTATTAATCCACTTTTCGGGGTGTAAATATTACTTGTTGGATTAGCGATGTGCGCGGGGAGAGCGAATGGGGTGGATGAGTGAGAGGGGAGGGCGCGGAGGGAGGGGTAGGTGATAGAGAAGGGTGTGGGGGTGGGGTGAGTGATAGAGAAGGGTGTGTGGGGAGGGGTGCAGAATCGGATACCGCGTGAGGGGAGGTAATGTGAGTAGATCAACATTCTGATCTAGCCTAATTAACTCCCTCAATTCCAAGTTCACGTCCGCTGCTAGCTTTTAACCGAGGTTATCAGCATCAGGAGCACGGGACTTACCATAGGGATGAATAACGTTGTCCCACTCGAAGGGATTGGTGTTTAATACCCTCCTCGGAGGTCACTTTTGGGATTACAGCAGCTAACCTAAAAGAATATCGTTAATCCTGACTGGGGATGTAGCGAGCGAGCAGGTTGCTGGGAAATCTCACATTAAAGATTCACAAGGCGTGGCTCTGGGCTGCCTAATTAAGTTATCAAAGCATGGACCGTCCGATTATGCTTGCTATTCTCCCCAGACATCATAGATGTTCAATCTTACTTTTCTCGAATTTGTCGGCCATAAAAAGTGCACCATCATCATGATCATCTATCGCCTTAGCCATGTTATCCGTACGATGCTGTCCGGGAACAGTGTCTGCCAGGCAAAATATAAATCGATACTGATATCGATATCGATGGCGATGTGATGTTTTGCTGAGTTTGTTTTATTTATCATGTGAATGGTTCAGTACACTTCCACCCCCCCCCCTCTTTTTTGTCACTTTCATTTCCATCTTCATCTTGGGGGCCTTTTTTTTTCGTCGTTTTCTTCTTCTTCTTCTTCTTCTTCTTCTTCTTCTTCTTCTTCTTCTTCTTCTTCTTCTTCTTCTTCTTCTTCTTCTTCTTCTTCTTCTCATGCTTATTCACCCTTTGTCTCTTCTCCTTTTCTTTTTTTTTGTTTTCTTCCACATCTTCTATTGTCCTAAAGTCTCCCTCACCCTGCTCTCTCTGTTATTCTTCTTTCACCCCGTCTTCATCTCTTGCATCTTACCTATTATCAGGGTGATGCAACCCATGTTCTTGTTTTCCTAATTTTGATTGTGCAATGTAGCCGTTGCTTAACCCTTCTCCTCTCAATCAGCATGCTACTGTAGGAATTGTGTATGTATTCCTGGTGCAAACACGAGGCAACCACTTATGCAGAGTTAATATTGCTAGATGCCTTCTTTGTCAAAATCAGAGCATAATGTTAAAGCTATCTACTGTACATTTTGCCTGCTACCTTCTACTTAAGTCTATTGAAAGCAGGCGTTGACAAATGAATACCTGTATACACACCCCTCCTCCTCCAGCTAGTTCAGAAAAAAGTAACAGTTTACTTCAGTTTGAAAACCTCGTTCTCGACGATGTATTAGAACGATTTTGTCATTGGGATTGTCACAACACGTTGCTAGAGCACGAGGCCAGCGACTGGTGGTAGATATGTTATCTTTCATTTACGACCAATAACAAGGAGAGAGATAGGACGCACTTAAGAGGGATACCAGAAAGTTTTGTTTGAAAACTGCTCCTCCTCCTCCTCCTCTTCTCCCTCCTCCTCGCGAGCGCGGGTGGACATGGGGAGGAGGAGGAGGCAGCGAAGATGGAGGACAGCGGAGAGCGGGTAGAAACAAAAAGTACGTTGCTCCGTGGAGTAATAGAGTTTATCGATGCCCGAGGCTGTGTTTTTGGAAGGAGGGATGTTTTGACCGCGTTCAACTTAAAGTCAGACAGAAAAAAAATCGGGGAGAAAGAAAGTGCGCTTGAACTGTCTGTGAATGCGGTATGATTCTTGGAAGGTATGCTGTCTTCACCATCTTCTTCTCAAATGCAAATGCAACCATGGGAGTTACAATTTCTGTGTGTATCTCATGAAAAGAGAGCTAACAAGTTTTCATCATCCGTTGAATTATCGTCACACGATGGTGGCAGAAAGAGTGGGCATGAAAAGTTGAACCTTACAAGGGATAATAATCAGCACAATTTAAAATGTTATTTATTCTCGTCCTCCCCTTTAACCTCACTCCCATGCTGTTGGGCATTTCTAAACCAAATTATTCAATAAATGGGTCTGGCTGTAGTAGACTAATCAATAAGAAGCAATGGGATGGGATCAAGTGGTGGATTGGACCAGGAAAAAAAAATGATAAACCGAACCCTGCGGACTAGCCAGATAATCGCACCTACACACATCCACTCGCATTCACGCACGCACGAACACATATAAATATATAGAAGGATATTATGAGGTTGTGATGGCGCTGAAAATGTAAATGTAAACACAAACAAAATATTGAAATATTTTTCTTCTCCGTTTGTTTTTGTTTATGTAAATATAAATATATATGACACACACACACACACACACCCACACACACACCACACACACACACACACACATACACCACCACAAAGAGGGAGATAAAGACGGAGGCAGGGAAGGGGGATGGGGGGAGGGGGCGGGGACGTGCATGCATGACGTGCTTAGGATTATGGTCTTAGTATTCATAAGTACTACACCTGTCAATATAACCGTAAATCAACCATTATAAACAACTTGAACTCTCCTTTATCGTTATACATCATGCATACCTATTACTTTATTTCCGCACTTCACAGAAAACCGTCATATGAAAAACCCAGGTTGAATATTACGCACTTTTCGGTGTCAAGCTCGCACGTAATTTTGTACTGTTGGCGCCTTGCTTAGATCATTGGGCAAGAACGTGGTATTGTGACGTCACGCCGTGTAATAATTCGTCATCGACAAGGCAGAAGCGTCAGCGCCGAGTTTGATGGTGCGGAAGTAGAAGTTGGGCATGATGGGTGAAACCCGTTGTTACTCACTGGGTGAGCGCTTGTGAGGCAGTCTTGGTCTCCGAGCCCTTAAATACCATCCATATTACTTGCGCGATAAAAAAAAAAATCAATATACATGTACTCAGTCCATTGATTTTCCTTGCAAGTCCGGGGGAAACATTTTTTATTGTAGTTCTTTTTTTTTTTTTTTTTTTGTTAACAGGGCGGCCGCTCGAGTAATATTCATACTTGATACGCTAGATTTGCGAAGACTTCGAAATGAGTGATAACATATTTTATTATACACAAAATTCTTCTTTTCCCTTTCATTATTCCTTTTTTTTTCTATATTCTATATTCTATATTTGTCAAGAGAAAGAGTTATTCCGAATACATTTTTTTCGTAGTTCTTTTTTTTTTAACCGGGCAGCCGCTCGAGTAATATTCATACTTTATACGCTAGATTTGCGAAGACTTCGAAATGAGTGATAACATATTTTATTATATACAAAATATGTGGTTCTTCTTTTCCCTTTCATTATTCCTTTTTTTTGGTCTATATTCTTTAAGTAGTATTCGGAATAACTCTTTCTCCGACAGACTTCATATGGGCCTGGTGTGTATTACTAGTGCAAAAGTATCTAATACAGATCAGCTCTTGTTGGTTGCCCATCCTTGCATGTAAGCGGTCTGATTTCCGAGACTATCTTCCAAGTTCTCACGGTTCAGTAGCACCGAGGGGCAGGCGACTATGGTAGCGCGGAAATTCGGTTAGTTTGTCCCAATTTGTTCTCGCGTTAGCGGTCGCGCGCCGGGAAGCGCGGGGAATTTAGAACCA